>JAVQJG010017026.1:0-12241 GCA_036024015.1 Craterocephalus amniculus | reverse complement strand
GCATGCCGATCGGAGCCGAGCCGTTTAAAGCCGATTTTAACCCGGGTCGCTTGCCGAGTCGATGGACGCGGGTCGACGCGGGTCGCTGAGCCTTTCACATCGCCACCAAAAGCTGATTGAACGCGGGTTTAAACGGGTTTTTTGACCAGTGTGAAAGGGGTATAACTCTGTTATTCTTATTTCTTAAGTATGTGTGTGTGTGTGTGTGTATATATATATATATATATTTTTTTTTTCTTTTGAGTCATCTTTGTTTTTGCCCCCCCTTTTTTTTCTTTTTTTGCCTATGCTGGGGTTACTTGTTCTACCCTACCATGTTAGATAGCAATAAAAAAATTGAACTATTTATGAAGGAAGATGTGAAACCCCGGTCTCAGTCTCATGATAAAAATGCCTGTATGTAACTTGACTTGTTCAATAAAGTTAAAAGTAAAAAAAAAAACGACAATAAATTTACCAATTTGGCCTTTAATAAAATAATACAATTCTCTCACATTTTAAGGAGAATGTCCCTGGGATGCTGCTTTTATATATCTCAAATTCAAACTGAACATGTATTAAACTGAAAACAATTTCTCAGTTTCAGCTTTCCATGTGGCGTCTCTGCACTATTTTCAACCAAAGATGGTTTATGTTTGTTATTTGAGTTTCTTTAGGATTATTTTGTTGTTGCTGTATGTGGAAAATGTGATGCTTCAAAAGTGCTCCTGTGCTTAAACACTAAGGTTCCATTTTATTCTATTTCTACTGGTTACGGACTAATTTTTCATTTTAATGTCTGATATAGCTGTATACACTTACTGAAGAAGTTAAAGGAAATGTAGTGAAAAGTATAAATGCACTTTCCTCTTTTTTATAAGTTGATAATGTCTCACATTAATGATACGGTTTAATAGTTTATGCATTTTCAGATGAACTGGCTGATATTAACGGATACACTGAAGTTAAAAGAAGTGGAAAAGTTACACAATGCAATAACACACACACAATTCAGCAAAAATACCTAAGCCTGTTGTTGCCTCTGCTAGAATTACACACACACACACAAGTGCTGCAGTTAGTGATTTTTAACTGCTTTCTCAGTGTATATACAGAGTACAGTCCTACAAATCCAACATCAACTATTTTCTTAACATGTATTTTGTAAAATAAAACCCCAGAGAATCATCTTTACTCAGTAGCATTAAATATAAAAGTTTTGTGTGGAAACTTACATAATATGGGTCTTTGATGATCAGCTGCTTCTGAGGGTCGTATGAACCGAGAAGTTCAATCTTTGCTCTGTAGTTTTTCACAGAGTTTGCCTTCCTTTTCAAGTCACTGTGAAGACCACAGAAAATATGTAACTCCAAGAGAATAGAGCAGAAGACAACACATTCAGGTTCCAGCAGATGACCTCTGAATCAGTAGTAGAACCTTTTTATATTCTATACAGGTGGTACTAGCATGCAAGTAGATATGAAATCCAACATATCTTCCTGTTCTATATGCACAACTGCAATCACTTACACATATTCACTTTAATTTAGACTTTAATCATTAAAAATTATCTAAGTTACTGATGTGAGAAAAAGGGTCAAACAGCTGTGTGTGTGCATCGTCATGAACTTATAACTTTAAAAACAATTCAAGTTAGGCAACAACTACAATGCAAAAGAGGAGGTCAAATAAGCAATTAAATCTTTTAGTCTGGGGAAAAATAGGGGGAGAAGGATGAAAAAAAACTACCCAAAGAGCAAAGACGAGGCATCCAAAGAACTCAGTAAGCTGCTTACAGATCAGATCTGCCATAGGCATGTGATCTCAAAATTATCCCTAAACGTTCAAAGTAGCAAAAAATAACCCTCCCCCTGACCTTTGGAAAGAGATTAAGAAAGAATATCGCTCATTAAAGGGAGGCATTCACCAACAAGTTAGTTGTGGTTCAGTGTTGCCACCATTCTTATGTGAATGAATAGCACAGATGGCTGTCAAGACTGTTGACAACCTAGAACGACCCCTTTCAGGCAAATGTATATTTTATCCAGAGCAGACATTAATGAGTTAGACACTTAACATATGACACCACTGTTTTCGGGGCCTGTGTGTCCATCTGTGATTGAAACTCTCAGAAAAAATAAACACTGCAGCTGAGGGCTGAAATAACTACCTCAAATTGCTCTCATCCATGCAAAGAATGTACTCGAAGCTCATGTAGTCTTCCTTGGTCACCTGGAAGCGGGATAGAAATGCAGAACAAAGCAAATATTACTTTTGGCTCGGAGTGGAAACACAGTACAGACACTAGAGACTCCCTCTGGTCTTTCAGAAAAAGGAGAATCTTAGGCAGTAAACATAATTCGTTATCAAACAAGGGCTGCCTTCTCTGTGTCATCCACATACTCAGTAAAAATCTTTCAAACTGCCCATATAAGAAAAGTCAGCCTTCTTCAAACATTTTCAAAAAACATAGTATATATTAAGTCATTAATATGTCAGTTTTGCCTCAGACTAAGGACTCAAAAGGCAGCAATCACAGTGAACTGTTTGAGGCAACGTTATTATAAAGGAAATGCAGTCGACCAGCTGTGTACTTCCTACTCCTCAGCCAGATAAAAAGTTTAGCTTCATTACCTTGTTGTCCTGCAGACAATTCACTGCATGTAGCATAAAATCTAATAAAAATCATACTGTGCTTGCAATTATTGCTGTCTAAGGTATAATAAATCATTCAAGATTCTTCAATAAATCGTAGGTTACGAAAAGTAGGTTACGAAATGGGCCTGATGCACACATCTGTAAGGGAGTGTTAAGTGTTGATATTGTTGTGTGATGGTTTCAAGGATTTGGCAGCAATAAAAACAAAAAAAATAAGAAGCATTCTGGCTATTTTTATAGACAAGTCAAAGTGCTGGTAGAAGAAGCCAAGAATAGGAGACAGGATAAAATAACATTGGAAAAAAGTCACGTTTTTTTCTGTAGACATACTGGTCATTGGTGTCGGAGCACGTTTATAATCTATACTTTTTTCTTTGAAAATAAGACAACAAAAACACGGATTCCTTATTGAGTGCGTTTTTATTTATGAACCGCTGCACAGTGATTTTCCTTTGGCAATGTGAAATATTTTATCTTCATCTATCATTGTTACAAGAGTCTGATTACTACTTCCCATTTCTCACACTCTGAGGTTCCCCCCGCACCGGGAACAATGATCATAACAGTAAATATAGTTAGTGATAGGGCTGTGAGCATTCACATCCCTGAGCAATAACATTCTGTAAACGGTGAAGCCAAACACATTGTGAGCTCCCGCCATGACCAAACAAGTCATCTCTGTTAGAAGAGTGCTCTTTTGAGAAAAAACTTTACTAACACCTTGGCAATCATCAAAGGGCATCAATCAAGATTAAACTTCACAAACAAGATCATTGGGTGGTGTGTCACGGGTAATACTTTGCTTTGTTTAAGACGTAATTGAAAGTGTCTTCGTTAAGATCTGGAACACGTTGGATTAAGTAGAGTTTTAAGCATCAGTTTGCCAAGATTAAGGTAAACTAAGAATCTGATTTTGATTTTTATCTACACTTCTGAACTTTGGCAGATTCTGTTACTCTGGCGCCCCCTAATGGTGGAAGAGTGGCAACCACCTTACATCCGGTCTCTTCTCTGAGCTTTGTCCAGCCAGTACAAGTCAGTCCATGTTCCATCTTCACCTTTTTAATTGCCAAAGGTTCTAATAAAGTGGATCGTTTTTATTGTAATATATTTTCTTGCATATGTGCAATGACAGGGATTGTGTTGATGATAATCATTTATTGTGCATTGTTTGCATCATGTGTACCTCATTATATGAATTTCATTGTCTGTTTCTACTTAATTTCTTGTAGTCTGTAGTTTGTTTTAATTATTTTATTTAGTTTTTACTTCTCCTTCTTAACTATGTAATGTTTCTTTTACCTCTTATTATGCTTTGATTGTTTTACGTAAAACACTGACTTGTCTTGTTCAAGAGAGGTGCTATACAAATAAACCTGCCTTGTCTTGCCTTATTTCTTGCTGTTAATTTCTTTTCTGCGCTTCTTCCTACTATGTCCATGTCTTTGTTGATTCAGCCAAGGTGTGAGTTAACATCAACCAATGTGTTGATATAAAGTTGCTGACATGTGACATTCTGCAATAAAGGAAATGCAGCTGTAATATGATGCCCCACAGTTTGCAAAAGAAAAGTTGTGAAGTTCAGTTTTTCAGCCTCGGGACGCTGCAGGTCAATCACTCCAGTAACGTGTATAATGATTGTCACTGTACCATCAAAACAAGTCAGAAACATGAAGCTTTAAGGTCGGAGACTTATGTAGTATCACTTTTAAAGAACTTTACAGAATGTGAATTTAAAAACAGTGGGAATCACAGCCTTGGAGCTGTCCATCTTTCAGCACCACTGAGGAGAAAACATAACCCTGCTGCATTCTGATTGGCTTTAAATAGCGTTTTGTTTTTGTTTTTTCCAAATTTAAGATCATGCATTAAACTGCACCAAAAGACATTCCAACAATGTTGCCATTTGCACTATAAAAGTGGTGTGAACGTCTTTCCATTCCAATTAAAACAATCAGAACCATCTTTCTGAAGATATCTTTGAGAGTTAATGTTTTTGGTGTGAACAGTAATCTAAGTTGATCACAGTGCCTGTTGATCTCCATGCTCGTGCTGACCTGGCACTCTCACAGTTTAAATAAAGCGGCAATAATCCTCTATTTAAAAAAGCCTTATGCAAGCTCACTTTGCAGTGCTGGCAGAGATCTTAGGTTGACTTCTGAAATATCTGGCAGAGAGAGATCAGGGAGGCTTTCATTGCAAAGGAGGAATGAGCAAAGATTCATACGGGTTCTAACTCAGATAAAACCCTGAAGATAAAACCTAATGAAGCCATGAGGGGATGGTACTGTACAGCTAAAAATAAGACTTTTTGACATGGCACTGCAGGAAAAGCATGGGTGTAAATAACATTTTGCTGCATCAGGGTCAAAGTCCTGGTATTGTGTGTGCTTACTTAACCTCACCATCAAAATACATACACAGTTGATATTGTTAATGACATAGATGCTTATTTTACAACAAGGTAGCATGTCTTCACTGAAAAGGCCTATTGTCCCAGATCCCATTGTCATAGAACCCCTTGATCACCAACCCGCAGAGACTGAAGATTCTCTTAAACGTTGACATGAAAACCTTCATATAGAAAAACGGGGTGTTATCAAACAAATCAACTTAAACAATGATTAAAAAGTGCAAGGACTACTGGAAAACGTTAAAAACAAGCTCCAGGAGAACAGTGTACGGCATGTGTGGTCAGAATTTAAACAGATCACAGGCTTAAGTTATGGAAGTCTGGACAGAGCAAATGAAACAAGCATGTTCTTCACTAGGTTCAGTTCATAAGAATGTTCTGCATCCCCCCCCAAACCCCTCTGAGTCATCCTGCAGCCCTGTCACCCATCATATATCCCTACATAAGACACAGATTCCACTGCCTACCCCTCCAGCCTGTTTGTTTCCTGGAGTCAGGTAAAAAAGCAACTCCAGAGAGTAAACCAGAACAAGGCTGCAGGACCAGATGGTGCCAGCCCCAGGGCTCTGAAATTCCGTCCAGATCAACTATGTTGGATTTTAAGACATATTTTAACATTAGTCCAAGCCAGGAAAAAGTTCCTGACGACTAACAGGCTTTGGGTGCAACATGCCATCATCAAGCTACCTATCATCTGGATAAATCAGGCAGCATTATAAGGATCATATTTATTTTTTTTGTTAAGTGCCCTTTACATATTTCAGCCTGCACTATTGTATAACAAACTCCAGAAATTCCAAGTGGATTTCCCTACAACACCCTGGATTCATCACTAACAAACAGAGCACAGTTTGTGAAACTGAAAGGTTATTTTCTATTCTTAGTTTTTGGTGTGTTTGGCTTAATAACTTTGGAATTGGAATTGTGACTACAACTACAAATTAAAGGCAGTTTTTCCTCATTTTTGACAGGTTCCCAATGGTGCCTTATGAAATATAAAAGATCAAAACAGGGAGAATCTCACCATATCAGGAAGAAAAAAATCAACAAGGAAAAAAAAAGAAAAAAAGAAATCTGGTTAAAACAAGGGGGTTACAAAGAACACAAATTACAGATTAAAGAGGCATTATACATCTTCTAATATTTTCTCAGTGACACACCCCCTGTTGAAGGCTAATCAGGCATCCATGTTGCTTCCTACCTGTACTGTGAGCCTCTCCAGACAGTAAAGTCTTTTCTCAACCTGTCTTATCTTTTGCTCTTCTAAGTTTCCTCTCTTTCCCAAATAACATTTTCTAGGGTTTCTTTGCTGAATCTGCCAGTATCAAAACTAATTCAATCTTATTAAAAAATAATAATAATAAAAGATTTCTGTGCACACATACAATCTCAGCTTAATTGATGACTGGATAATGATATGAAAGACCTTTATTCTTTAATGTGCCGTGCAGCATATAAGTAACATTTTGGTTATATGTATTTCATAAACAGCGACTTGATAACTAACTTAAATTTATATTTATTTTAGCAAAAATGTCAGAGAAGACCTCGGCATGAAAAATTGGTTTTGCAATATTAAATTCCTTTTTTTTTTAAATGCCAGGTGAAATTAATGCGATTACAGCGGGATGATGGTATTTTGGCTAAAAATGATGCTCATTCCTCATTATGTTGATTTAATGATAACATATTGATAGCAGGAAATCAAAATGTCAACCCATTTAAATAAAATATCTGCTTGGCAGCTTTTGATAAGAGAGAAAAAATAAAGACAAACATTCCACATAACTTGTTTTGGATCATGTCTGAGAATGTTTGTCTAATTAAACAAACATGTGTTCATTTAGAGATGCCATTGTCTCTGTATGGTCTCCCACTTGACCGTTCAGCAAAGTGGGAGGGTGGGAGCAAAAAGCCAGTGACAGAAACTTAAAGGCTGATAAAGGAAAAGGAGGAAAAGGGCAAAAGCTTGTCAAAGCTCATTGTGGATTTGATTGGGTTTAAGCCAAGGGGTCTAGCCTTCCCATACCTGATTTAAGGAGATTAGATGTGGATCTGACGGAAAAGGTTTACTCTGAGACAAACCAAAGAGGCGGGTGAAACCCTGAACCTCTCTCATGAAAAAGAAAAGTGAAAGAAATAGGGGGGAGGGAGTGCTTTAAGGGCACTGGGGAGTAGGAGTTGCTCTGAGGATGAGCCAGCACGGCATAAAGCCTGAAGGTCCAACATGGACAAACATCTTGGTGTAATTTCAGGCCTGTTTCAGGATTTGAAACATGTGTGATATGGTGATTGCTACATTGGCTACATCAATATTTCATAAACACCACAGGTACTGACATTTTGCACAGCAGTATAGACACAGAAGCAGCCAGCCGTTTTTTCTGTTTTGTTTTGTTTTTTTCACTCTATGGATGCAATGCATATAAATCATTTTTTGCCCCCTACACCATCCCCTCACCCAACACATGACAGCTTCCTCAAAATCATAAGAAACCTTTTTTTAAAAAGGTCATCTTAAATAAAAAATATTCAAATGCATTCATTACCCTATTAAGAAAAAATATTTGAAGCTTGAAAATGAAGTGCGATAATATTGTAAAATGCAAAGTAAACTTTCCACATGTAAACATATTAAAAATACATGAATAATCATAAATTAATAACAAAACTCTAACCTGAGCAAATACTGATAGTGGAATTCAAGGATGAGTTTAATTGGGCATATCATCCTATTTCCTATAAAAACAGAAGGAAGGGTGGTTACTTTCATATAGTCCACTGATGTGCTGTGATTGGTCAGCTCCACAGGCCTGAGCAGCGCATCTCCCTCCAACCCTCCACATCATTTCTCCGTGTGGTTTTGTTTGAATTTAAAGTCATGAGGTAAAAAACATACTTTTTTAAAGGCTGAGGTATATGCAGGCCCGGGAAAGCCAGATGAGTCATCAAGAGCTTTGCTTTGTTTTCTAAGAAATAAACTTGTAAATTCATGAAGGAAAGCTAAAATGAGGTTGTATAAGTGATTAGATAAATAACCGATTCCCATCAATTCAACATGTGAGGTTCAAAATTAAAGTTGCTTTAAAATATTATTGGATATTTTTGTTTCATACATTTCAGAATGGGACAAAAACAGCATCATTAAAAGGTCTGGGAGTCCCTCAAGTGCCGTTGTTTAAATTGTACTTATTTTGGAGAATGGAAGGGATTCCCACAGAAAATAGCAGCTGACATGTGCAAGTGTAGCCATCAGTGGTGCTACTTTTCAAGAAATCAATCATGACAGCACAATCAGTCTCCAGTGCAAAAAAACTAATAGAAAATACATATTGTAGAAGAGGTTCAACATGAAATAAACCTGTTTGTGAAAGAGAAGCTATCAAAATGCAGAAATTTTTTTCTCTCTCTTTTTAAAGCTCTGGGATTAAGTGATCCTCAACGTCACATCATCACACTTTCTGCCAGAATAAAACCAGATGTGGACAGATACCCCAAGGTAACGTCTACCTCCATCTCAGATCTTAATTAGCTCATAATACCAGCATTGTAAGCCAAGACCAGGTGATGCGAAGGTCCACGGTTTAAAAAATCCTCTGATTCCAAAAGACTTATCCAAAATTTTGATCAGCTGTAAATATTGCCATTAAGATGCTGCATCAAAGTGAAAATATTTAATGATCAATATCCAACTAGAAGCATTTAGGTAGCTCAGTATGTTCAGGTTACTGATTCCACAGTTTATAAAGGAATAAAGACATAGAAGGTAACTGGATGGCATGAGGTCAAAATAAGATCTGCAAGACCACAGAAATCTTAGAAAAGAGATGCTCACTGTATTGCTAGTGGTAAATCAAAACACCTGTTCGAAGGTTTAAAAGATGTCGCAAATAAACATCTAAATAAAGCTGGATGCAGTTTGGAAATGAGACCTGTAGACTGATGAAATCATACGAGTTTTTGGCTGCAATAGTTTTAAGAAACAAGCTCCTATCCAAATGTGAAGAAAAAGGGTAAATGCTTTGAGGCTTATGTTGCAGCCAGTGGCACTGGGACAACTTCGCTGGTAGAGGTTAAAATGCATTCAATAAAATACTGATTGTTGTGAATAAATACAGGGCTGAATGCAAACATTCAGATAAAAAGTGGATGGCCTCTCCAAGGGAATAATGATCCCAAATAAACTTTGAGAGGGACAAACTCAAAGCTTTGCCAAAATGTCCACAGTTTATTATATTCTCTTGAAACTCTAGAAGATGGAAATACAAATTTTATAGCCATGTAGATTATAGATAAAGGAATCATGCCATTTCTAACTTTTTCTTAACTTTATTCTTACTTGCCAAACTATCAGAAGGACTGGGAAATTCACTTTCCATGTCTACACATTTACACATTCAACTAGACTTCATGTGGTCCTAAAGGTGAGCTGAGCAGATTTATCTCCAAAATTGTGATATCACAATGCAATGTCAGTGACGCTTAAGTGAAACATCCATCTCCAAGCTTGTTTTAGTTAAATAGTATAAATCTGACCAGAATAATGTGTGCTAGTCATTCAGCTAAGAGAGCAGCATCACACACAAACATACGAATGAGGTGAAAAGAGCCACGGGACATCTTCTTTGTACCTGTCGGGCCCTGTGGCTTGTCTCAATGCCATGTTTCCTTAAGCAGGCCAGACCGCGGGCGTCCGGTGAACTGCCTATATTCCAGTCAGATGTGGCACCACTGTCTATGACCCACTGCAACAACAGAGAACAAATAGGGGCTACTGCTAAATAGGTGTAGAGAGGGTGGTCGTACCTGCCTAGCCACATGCCTCATGGGCACGTCATGCTTCTTCATGCAGGCTTGACCTCGGTGGTCTGGAGGGTTTCCTATCTCATAGGTGGAGGTGGCAGCACTGTCTATCCTCCACTAGACAGAGTAGGGCATGGGAAACAATAACAGAAAAATTTCACATCCAAAGAAGTTGCGGTTGTTTTAGTATTTACTGGTGGACTCTTGGACCATGCCCACACATGTGTGGGTATTTTAACAAACTGTTTTTCTGAAAACAGCTGTTTTGGTAAAAGCATGAAGGATATACTGATTTGGAAAATCTGTGTCTCAGAAAATTAGAATATTACAGAAGATCAATAAAAAAAGGATATTTTGAACAGAAAATATTAAATTTTTATTTTTTTCAATTAATTACAAATCTGTTTAAATACTTAAGTACAGTTTCTTAATCCAATGTTGTATTCTTTTAAAATGACGGATCGTCTTCAGATTTCTCCATCATTTATGTTATAAAAACAATTAATGACAAAAATATTCTGTTAATACAACCCCAGCCTCAGTGAATGAATGTTGGAGGCGCTCTGTGGAGAACTTGAGCATAGAATAGATGAATTTGAAAAACCAAAAATTGCAGAACACATTAATGAATAATGATGACTTTACCTTATCAACAACACCAGCATCCGTTGCCATCTTCCTGAAGACTGCTTCAGCAATAGGGGACCTGCAAATATTCCCTGATAGACAAAAAGCCACAAACATTACTGTGCCATTTCAAAACAAACAAATTATTTTATTAATATCTAACTGCAACAAGATCGTTTAAAAAAAGATTTTCCCCCACCAATTTTATTTAGATCTTTTTTCATTGTGAAAACTTACTGGGTTTGTGCAGTTTTGATGTGAGAACATTGTGGTTTTTAATCCAACTGAGCTAAAACTTACAGCAACATAAAAGAACAAAAAGATATGAAAATTTGTGTGACAAAAGGTTTAATGTGTGTAGCTGCATAATTGCTCATTACATTCCTAACATCAATTATTTTTGCTGTTTTGTTTTGCTTTTATCCCCAGCATGCTGTTTATTGCTAAATGTATACTATTTTTCGAATATAATCAACAAACCACTATTTTTTGTTAGAGAGTGATCAGAGTAGCCTCACAAACAAGACGCTTTCTTTTCGACATTTTTCTGTGTTCTCAGCCAGTGGCAGCAGCACATTCAGTCAACCACTAGTATGAATTATCTCTCTTAGACTCATCCTTTTTCATTTAAATACAACATTATTCAAAGAACAGCCATTGTCTCTGGTGATTTTGTCCATGCAACATTATGATTATATGATCTGTCACTGTTGTCCAGCAAGCAGTCGCAACAGGATGGATTCAGGTACAATTTCACTCAATTATATATGTCTCAAAACATAACAGGTAAAAAGTGCTTTAATATAAAACTACAGAGCTTAGACAGTAGAAACCAATATTAAAAGCTGCTCACAGACAACTGAAAATATTTAAAAGAAAATGAGTCAATGCAGTGGCAGCAGTAATGCAGACTTTTAATGCAATAAGGGATTGGTCTGCCGTAGTGAAGAAGGAATGGGGACATGAACGTCTCGATTTATCAATCGATCTCCTCACCTACGACCACAATCTGTAGGCAGATACCAAAAGAATGAGGTGGTAAATACAAGCTGCTAAAATGAGCTTGTGGGAAGTGTGCCAAGGTTCTTCATTAGAAATAGGGTGAGAAGTTCAGTCAGCAGGCAGGGGCTTGGAGTAGAAATGCTGCTCCACCTCATCGAGAGGAGCCAGATGAGGTGGTTCAGGTATCAGGTTGGGACGGATCTTGGATGCTTTCTCAAAAAGGCTTGCAGAAGTTTCCAAGGAGAGAGAAGTCTTTTCTGGCATTTCTGTTTTGGCTACTGCCTCCGCCACCTGACCCCAGATAAGCAGTTGAATATAGATGTATGAATAATTACTAAATTTCTAAATTTTCATGACATCGGCATTAAAAGTAAAATTTATTTCAAGATTGATTTGCTGAACATGTGAGTTCTTTGGTCAGCACAGCCACTGGAATAAAAGCAATACAAATATTTAAAGTGTGCACTATGATGTGGATTAACCACCTAACAGTTGATTCACATACCTCAAAAATTGAAATTTGATTTCATTAATAAACACCCACATTGTGGTGTATTTGAACATTCACAGAATAGGAATATGTATATACAGGTTGTGGAGAAGTTGGACCAATGAGATTACATGTTGGGGTCATGTGACACGGGGCATAGAGGTTTATGGGTAAGGCAATAAAAGTGTTGGCCTTGTTAAAAACACAGTTCGTTTCCACGCATTCTTCTTTTAAATAATTAGAAGACACGACATGGTGTCAGAAGTGCT
>JAVQJG010017022.1:0-14896 GCA_036024015.1 Craterocephalus amniculus | reverse complement strand
AGTAATCCAAAGTGCAATAGCTGTTTTTTTTATTTCATAGTGTTGTTCACAAAGAGATTATGCACATGGGCGAACATCTGGGACAAATCAAGGCCTACAGCATCTGTAGCTATGTTCATCCACGGTGATCTTTTGATCCTCAGGAAGGTGTTTGTGCATTTTGCTGTGTGTTGACCTGCTGATCACATTATCAAACCAGGGAAAAACCACTGTCTGAGTCAAAGCTAAAACCCTCAGTTACTTCTGTCATGAGCCAATTACCTTTTTCAGTTACATTTTTTCTGTTTTCAGAATTATGGCTACACATGCTTTCCCTTCAAGCTCATGCAAGCTAAGTGCAGTCAGGATATCTCAGTTCAATGAAACAATAAAAACTACTTTAGAAGCTAAAATATGTATGGCAAAGACTCCAAACTGGTATGAGTTTAATTTGGAGAAAGATCTCTGACTTTTGCGTTAGAGTATATTTTAACTGATTAGCAGCAGATAACGTTCTCTGTAAGTTTATTTGTCTGTCAGTCACCCAAGTGGCCTGGAAAACATGTACTTTTGAAAATAGATAGTGGCTCATTGTGTTATTGTTTTGAAAGTTTTTATGATATTTTCCCAAACCTAAATGTCTACCTACATCTAATCAAACTTTACAAAGGAAGGAAAAAAATATATATAAAAAAGCAAACATTCACAACTAAAATCCTTCTAAAAAAGAGAGTAAAAAAAACAAAAACTTTGTGGGGCAAGATGAGACACAATCTTAAGTCCCCGGAGTAAAGCCCTGAATTGGAGTTACCATTATGAGTTGTTAACAAATATGGCTTTTTCATACTAGAATGTGTGACTGGGTTGTACTTAGGGCTAAAGACTTCATCCTCCATGCCACCAGTGTCAGCATTGCTAGTGCATGATGTGTATGAATGTTTGGTTGTGGTTGTGGTTGTGGTTGTGATTGGTGCGGATTGGCTGCCATGTTTCTATTAGTCTGCCCCAGGGCAGGCAACTGTGGCTAGACATGTTACTAAGCTCACATCACCAATTATGCATGTGGCATGAATAAATAATGGATTCACAGAAAAGTCTAACTTTGATAAGTGCTATAAATAGAATTCATTATTATTATTATTATTATTATTATTGTCAGTCTAAAAAAGAAACATAAAGTCTCTGACTTGTTTCTTTTGCCACCGTCCATTTGTTCCTATAGTTTATCCTTTCATCAGGTCATCAAATTGAAGGAAAGTAGCAGTGAAATTGTCTGTTTTCACATAATGTTTGGCTGTGTTATGAATTATGTACAGTCTTAAGAGATGCTTCTTGTGAATTGCAAACTCAAAACTGTTTTAATGCATTTCACAAGTCAAAGTTGTGATATCCCACACCTCCCATCTTGTGTGGTTGCTAGAACTGCATGTTTATTAACTAGCTATCAGTGCATACTTTTCCATATTAAACACAATGACCGTATCTACTATATTGTTCTTGTAGAAAATGAATACAACAGTCATGCATTCATGATGATGGACGGGAAAACTGCTTAATTGTGTTGAATTTGCTACATTTTAGACAAATTAGGTATAAATGCTGATGCCTACAATAAGATGCCTGACTTTCTCATTCCTCTACGAATAGTATGTATATTATATAAGCTGCCTGTCCTAGAAGATCAGCACTTTGCTGCATTTTAAGAGCCTACTGTATAATGAATGAGAAGAATTTGACATTCCCTTGCAGTTCTTCACTGTAAAGTCACACTGAAGGTATGATTTTGGCTTGGTGCATCTGGGCCTGGTACGGGCTGCTTTGATCGCATCTTCACAATGGCAGTCTTGTGTGATCCTACTTTAAGCTGACAGTGCAAGGCTTAAGCTTGTGTGTGGCTGCAGGGAAAAGGCCATGACAGAAGACGGGGGGTTGAACGAGAGCAGATTAACTCAATGGAGAGTCCAACTCAGGGACAGTCGGATGGATAGTGAATCTGCCTTTAAATTATGCATGTAAGACACTCATATGTGGCATTAGAGATGCGACTACCTTGCACTGACGCATCAAAGTCTCTTAAATATTTTCTGTTGTTTCAACTTCCTTAGAACTGAATGTTATTGATGCACTTTTTTTCAGTAATTAGGGAGCAAACAAATCCTCCACCACAACTAACAATGCAGACTTGCATAGAAAATGAAGATAATCATACAAATGTATCGGAAGGAAACAGACTATCTTGATTGTCCGTAAGGGACCTTCAGGGATGTCACAGTCATGCCTTAATGGACTGGGTATGTCCCTGTGAAAGCTCTCACTCCACCCAGGCAGAATGAGCCTCATAAACAGCTCACGAAGCACTGTCAGTGCTCTGCAAGTGGTGATTGAAAAAAGCTCACTTTCACTTTGGAAGAAAACTATTTTTTAGAAAACCCTCATAAATTGTGAAGATTTTTTAGCTTTGGACTGGTCTCAGATATGTGTCAAAACAGTGCAGAGATATGGACCCTTTCTGTTGGTGCGATACCAGCGAAGCTGCTAGAAAATCTAATTTAAAGGTGTGTGAGGGTTGTTTTCTCTTTGCATGTTTCTGCAAAAAAAAAAAAAAAAAACTATGCTTCACTTTGATTGTACAATGACCTTGTTCTCTTTAAAGCTTTTTGTCCTTGTCAGATAGTGCACTGCCTCTGAGTTCGCTCTGAGAATAGGAAGCTCTACATCTGAGCCCATCTTCAACAATAAAGCAGGGACCGCCTAATCTGGTCCGGCAGACACACAAGATGAGCATAATGCTCCTTTGTTTACAAAGCTCATCTACCATCCAGGGAAAGAGTAGATGAAGGTTTAAACTCTTTCATCTTTTAACAGGACACTTCAGGAGTTAAGAATGTTTACTGGCAATGAGGCTAACCTCAATCATCTGCAATTAATACATACAGTCAGGAGGCTTCTGTTACTTTTGTTTGCTTCTCCAGAACAAGATTCATTTTATCTACAGAAATGGTATAGCTGTGGGTCGTTTTGATCTCTTGCCTGTAGTTGCAGGCTTTGGAGGAGCCACAAGAGCCTAAAATGCACTGCAGCTAAAGCAACAAAGCAGTTGGCGGTATTGGACAGGGAGCTGTTGTCATGAGAACACAGCACAGGGCGGAGAGGAAATGAGAAAGCTGCCTAGCTTCATTAGATGAAATAGCAGGAGGGTTTATGTGGATATAACCAAGATTAATTGGATTCTAGTTATCTGCTGAAAATGTGACACTGTCAAGCAGAGTTATGAGCCCGTCACAGCTGCCAAAACTACGACGAGTCTGTTCTAAAGCAGACCTGCAACTTTGCTGAACATTCATCCTGTCATTCTATCAAATATGTAAAGATTCTTTACGGCAATAATGTAGTTATCATTCATGAACAAAAGAATGCACATGAAGAAAATATTCAGTTCTAATCATCCAAGTAAATACAGACACAGAAACACAAAGGTTATTAAAGTATATATGTTACTCATTGGGCTGCACGGTGGTGTAGTGGTTAGCACTGTGGCCTCACAGTGAGAAGGCCGCAGGTTCGAGTCCCAAGTCGGCCGGAGCCAGATTCCGGCTGAGGAGGGGCTTGAAACTGTGGCCTTCCTGTGTGGAGTTTGCATGTTCTCCCCGTGTATGCGTGGGTTCTCACCGGGTACTCTGGCTTCCACCCACTGTCCAAAGACATGCATGTGAGGTTAATTGGGCAATATAAAATTCTCCCTAGGTTAATTGGGCACTTTAAAATTCTCCCTAGGTGTGAGTGTGTGTGTGTGAGTGGTTGTCTGTCTCTCTATGTTGGCCCTGCGACAGACTGGCGACCTGTCCAGGGCGTACCCCGCCTCTCGCCCGTTGACAGCTGGATAGGCACACACACCCGCGACCCAATTGGATTAAGCGGTTCAGAAAATGGATGGATGGATGGGTATATTAAAGTTAACCAGAACATTTAATTTGAATTTAGAAATCTAGCTGCTGTGTGAATAAAATATAAATTCTGAAGGCAGTGATTCATATAGCTAATATCTTATTTGTAGAATATAAAGGATGCCATGGGGTGAAAATTTGACGATTTACAAATTTTTGAAAAACTAAGAAATTTTGGTTTTTGAGTGCAAATATGTCTAAAAAGTGTCTGTAAACCTTTGACATGACACCGGCTGCTGGATGTTTAGAAGAGGATTGTTTCTCCAGGCAGAATTCAACAGTCCTGGGTTTTCTGTGTTTTCTGATAAAAAATGCACCATAAACACCAGGCCAGACCCTGGACTCAGCTGGATGAAACCATGCTGTTGTAGATGGAAATGCCCCTAAATTGCAGTTTTGCCAGACTTCTGAGAGTCTCTGCTTCTCTACGTTGCTAAAATAGTCTGATTAACAGCAAAACATTCCTACATCTGTTTTCTTTCTAGTGCATTCCCAGCCTTTTGTTGACCCTATCCCAAATTATTTTAAAGACCTGACGCTCTCATTAACTTGAAGATGAGCTGATATTTTTGGTGAAAAATAGAAATGTGTCACTTTACAATTGTAGGCATTGGGTTGTTACCGAAATGCCTCCTCTTAAGGACAGAGCACATAAATAAACCTTTAACCCACTGCAAATTCTGCAAAGCTGTAGAAGTTTCTTTTTTTTCAAATAAAGTATAAATAAAAAATTTTTGGGAGGATTTAAAAAATGTTTTTTGATTAGTAGTAGTATGCATATTTTAGACTTTAACTTAAGCCACTTTGCTGTCTTTTCTTCCAGGTTGGGCCTTATGAAGGGAGCTTCATCCTCTCCAGCAAGCTTCAAAGCACCAGTTCAGGATTCCCCGTCCTACAACCGGTCACATCGCTGCGCTGGGATTCAGAGTTCTTCTTTAACTAAAGGGTAAAAACTTCTTTAAAATTCAAAGAAGTCAGAAGGCAGTTCTGTAAGACTTTAGTTTGTTTATCAAGGATTTCTGCAGCGTACGCTGTGTGCTAGCAGAGCTGCAGAGCTGCAGCTGAGGACTCTGAACAATTGCCTTTAGTCGAAAGGTATAAAACTCTGCTATAAAGGCTCTCTGCTGGATAATCACGGCACTTGGTGAGGTCAGCGTTCTGCCACTGCCCCTCTCGTGTTTCTGATCCAGTGCCATCTCCCCGCTTGTTCTGCTCTTTTTCCTTCTCTCCTTCAAGTCCCTCTCTCTTGACTTTGATGGTTTTTGGACTTGAGAATTAAGCTCCTCAGGATCTTTTCTTTTTTTTCTTCACCTGGAATATACTCGAGGCAAAACTTAAACCAAAATAACAGAGGAGAGAAAAGTGCTGAAGAGGAAGGAACAGAGTAACCTAAAGGCCAGATGGCTTTCCCTAATCTAACACACAAACAGCTGGATGAATCAAACATTTGAAACGAGTGGGAGTTGTGACATCTGGCTGAGAAGTGAGTGACTCTCATTCCATCTCCGGCTTTAACCTTTCACTAACATCCTCATCTACTTCGTTGCCACGTTTCACTCCCTCTGTGGACACAGCAGTTCAGCTGGTCACTCAAACAGAAACGAGCTTGTGCCTCTGCTTTGTTCCTCTGCTCCTGCCTTCATCCTCTTCCTGCACGGCACGGTGTGTGATGGTGCGTACCCTCCTCTCGGCCTTGGAGACATGCCTATACAGGAGATGGCGGTGAGTTCTGTCAAGTCCCTGCACTGGGAGCAGTTCCCTCCCATGTCGCAGCGCCGCGTCTACTGCACTCCCGTCTATCACGAAGGCCTGCTCTACGTGATGGGGGGCTGCAGTGAGACTGGGATGCCCCTGGACACTGTTGAGGTCCTGGATGTGGAGAGCCGGACATGGAGCCAGCTGCCGCCGCTGCCCACCGCGCGAGCAGGGGCCTCGGCTGTGGCGCTGGGGAGCCAGGTGATGGTGCTTGGTGGCATGAATCAGCAGCAAACCCCGCTAGCCTCTGTGGAAATGTACCATCCTGATGAGGGCAAATGGGAGACGAAAGCCAGTCTGGGGCAGCCATCGATGGGAGTCACTGCAGTGGAGAAAGGTAAGAAAGCAAAATGTTGTGTTACTCTGCTTGTGGGGTTGTTGTGAGCAGTTTTGCTCTTTTTAATTCACCTTAAATCTGTTTTCCTGCAAAGACCTGCAGATGTGTGAAGTTTTGGATTTCTGTTAAGCAGTGAGTTGGCTGGCTTGTATGCGTTTGCTCCTGCTTTCTAGCAGTATTTGTTTTGGCTTGTTTCGCTTTCATTTTGTGTTAATAATGTGGATGAAAAACGCATTTGATTTGGATTTTGTTGATTGCAGAGACAAATGGTCCACAGGGCTTCATCTGGATTCGCTCACTCAGGCGTGGGACTAGATTCTTTAGTATTCCGTAAGTGCTAATGGAAGTGTTAAGTTTTATAGACTGCCGCAGTTGACTTTTTGTTCTTGTAAACTTGAGGGATGTTCTTTGATATAGAATTATCTCTAACAGCAGCATCTCTGAATCAGTTTAGTTGAAATAAGAATTGCACATAAACTTTTCTGCGCTTTCAAAGGTTCAAAAGTAAGATTGAGAATATTCTGTACATGGAAGATTTCCAGTCTTGCTTTAACAGTTTCAGTTCAGTCATATGCTTTCCTCTCTGATGAGCTCATCAGTGTTTGACTGTGAACAGACCATCAGTGTCCACACATATTTCTTTAGGATTTGGATTCATTGGCAGATTCGTAAGACAAAACTCAAAACTCTGAAGTGCTGATGTGAACTAATTTAAAACATGTTATGATTATTTTAACACATCAAATGCTTTTGCCCTCAATGTTAATTAATAATAATTATTCAGTAAGCCAGGGTGGGATCGTCCAGAAGCAGCTTTGCTTGTTTCATTCTTAGGCCGAGCATGCAGCACATGCAGGTGAACATCAGTGTTCTGACTGATGTGTGAGGACCGAGCCTTGTGAGCGCTGATGATGGAGCGAGGGAGGGAGGAGGGAGTGGTAGAGCCCGCTGCTCATGAAGAAAAAGCAAATTGTTCTCAGTTTTATGTCGGTCTCCAGAAATCTTAGAAGACTCCAGTAATTTCAGAAAAAGTTGCTAGATTTGCCGCTAGTTGTTTTTTGGAAAAAAGTCACCAGAGTTGTCTAAAAAGTCGATAAATATAGTGATAAAGTTGGTAAGTTGGCAACACTGCATGATTAACTTAAAGCCTTTGAGTTGGATTTTGTCATAATTTTATGTTGGCCAGGATCATAAAAGATCATTTGCTTTCAGTACATCTGCCACTTTGCATGGTATGAATTTTTTTTAATCTTTGCTGGTAAAGGTTTACCAGCTGGAGATTTATAAAGTAATTGATAGAACTAACCAAGGGTCATCACTTCAAACCTCAAGGGCCAAATTCCTGCAATTGCTAATTATCAGGCTTATGTATGTCACTTTGCGTCTGTGTACAATTGTTTTTTTATCTTACCTTTATTTAGGTTTATGTTAATGCCTTATATAACTCCACATTTGGACTTTTATTGATGTATTTGTTGTTGTTTCCTTTAGGATCAATAAGTAAGAATCTAATGTTTAGAATCAATATTAAACAATTAAAAAGATTTTTGTTAAAATCAGATTGTAATTTCCAAATTCTCCTGATCCAAATTGATCCATGGCATGAAGTGGGAAGGTGCGAGAAAGAGGGAGGTAGAGAGCAAAGTGACAAGATGTTATTTAGGGAGGAATGTGTGCTACTTATTTATAACAGGAAAATAATATATCTGTTTACATTGTTGAAATACTGAGAGAGGAGCAGAGCAGAGTTGCATCTGAGGCCGTGTACTGTTGTGAAGTGAGGGATCAATATGACCTTTGAAGGTAATGGAGAAAAGCTGAGGGTGGATTTCTGTTCATTTATTACACTGAAGTCCTGTAGAGGGGAAAGTTCTGTTGGAGCTGCAGAGTGGAATACTGATAAGTGCGATCCATCCAGCACAGTTTATGGTTGTTGTTGTGGGTTATTTGTTATTTCTAAAAATGTACAAATGAACATGTTTATTTCCTAGAGCCCTGCTACTACTAGCTTGTGAATACTTATGAACATAATTCGGTATGGCAAGTCTATAAAGTGTTGGGACCAGTGAGTGTATGAGCCGTTTCGTAGGTGATGTTTTCTCACTTTTACTGAATTAAAAAGGAAAATGACAAGAGCAGATTTCTAAGTAAAAAACCTGAAATTAGAAAGCATTGGTACAATGTAGGGCTATGCCGATACCACTTAGTGGCGATCTCGTAAATCTTGATCACCTGGTATTGGCATATTTTAATGCATGCCAATACTGTCCAATCTCTGTTTTTTGTTGGTATCGGCACCGATACCTGATACTGGTATTGGATCTGAACAGCCCTAATACACTCTGTACAGCGTTAACAAAAACCCATCAAACTTTGTATTTCCATTCTGGTACAAAGACAACGCAACATTTCAAAATATGAGTCTTTGTTGTTTAATTTTCACAGATTAAGATTTTGAAGGCCTGGTTGTGTGTGTTTTTTGAAAAAAAAACCAAAAAAAAAAACCCTTCATGTTATAATGTAATGGAATCATGGCAAGCTCTCTACGACCACAAACATTCATACTCCAGTGATATCGTCACTGGAAGTGAGATGGGTGATAACATCACGACAGATTGATTTCAGTTAAGCAACATTCAAACCACAAACCTCTGTGTTATTGGACGAGGTGTTATATTACTGCCCGACATGTTGCTATGGGATGAAAACCCTGGATTACAGGCAGCTGGACCTGAGATATACTTGGGTTTATTTGTTTGACAAAATGTGTGAGGTGTTCATTTCTTTATTCCTCAGCCAGTGTTCATGGGTCTACTCAGTAGATGTTTACTTTTTTTCCATACAAGCAATATGAACAACTTGTTTGATTAATATTTACCTTGTACCTTTTTTAGATTACATTTGTTAATCATAATGCTACGTGTCATTTTCAGAAATGTGGCCCTCACATTCTGAAAGATCGCCTTAACATTAACATCAGAAGCTTCTCTCTCTTCCAAAATCAATTCCAAAGTCCGAGCAGAGGATCTCTTGGCCATCTTTATCAGCCGTGATAAGCTGTGAAAAGAAACTGTAGTGGCTTTTTATATCTTTGGTGTCCCGCCCCCAAATTGCAGACAGGTTGAGTATGAGATAATATGTTCTCGCGAGAGAGTGTAACCTGTGCAGGAATGTGAGAGCGAATGGTTCAGGTGCATGGATTTTGTAACAATATTGCATTGTGTGACTGGCAGAGTCACACATAATAATTGCAGAAGAGGAGGACAGGAGAAAGCAGCACAGGACCAACAGTATTCTGACTTATTCCATTGGTCTCACACATCCTGTTTGTTCTAAAAATGTGTAACAGAGATATACAGTGTGTAGACTTTGAAAATGTTTTGTAATATATGTTCTTCACACACAATGAGCTAAGGCAGATGAGTTTGAAAAAATGACGGATTATATAAATTTTTGTGATTAAAAAAAATTTAAATGGGTCCCACTGACCCGAGCACCATACAAGGGTTAATAAGCATAGTGATCTGCTGCAGCAGCTCTGTGAGACAACTATTCCACCTCATCTCATCTGCATTTTACCATCTTCAAAACCACAACACCACTGTTCCAACTGGAACGGCCTTGCCAGTCAGAAATCTGACTTCAGGAGGCCGTTCCAGTTGAAACTTCCCACTCAGGCATTGTAAAAGTTCCCGAGTTCCAAGTTAAAATAGAAAGCACCATTAGCATTTGGTGTTGGCTGGGATTTTCACTGGAAGGCTCCATGGAAATGTCTGAAAGTGTGCTCACTGCTCACAGTAATGTTATTCAGGCAGAAAGTCAGTATGCTCAGTTTACATTCACCCAAAATATGAACGGGATTATAAACTACAGTGATGTGCAGGACTTTTCCATATTAAACAGAGCAGGAAATGTTAGATTTGATGCCCGTGATTACATGCTGTAAGTTAATCCATTATCATTTTAGCCAGAAAAGTCATGCACCAAAAACAGGAGCTGCTTTTGTTTATTTTCATCTGAGAACAATAAAATAGTTATTTAAGAAAAATTATATTGAGTCTTGAGCAATGTATTTTTAACCAGAGGGGATGGACTTTTGCCAGAGATATTCTGTATATAATGTGTTTTTCACTCAGTACTATGTTGTTTTCTAAGTACATTGATTTCGGTCTGATTAAATGTTAGATAATTACATGTTTATAATTGCACTGCAAGTCCAGTGTTTTTAATGAAATTCTTCCTATTATGTGTTGTAATTAGCTTGAAAGTTCAGGAACCTGTGTAGCATTAGCTGTGATCTGCAGTAAAAACATTTATGTAAGTGAATATTTTCAACGTCTTTATAGAAAAACTCCCATTAGACTAAAAAGCTTCAAATGAACAGCTTGAAGGATAAAGTCGTTGTGTTTGGTGAAGGCTGCAGAAGAGGTGCACAACATGTTTTCCCTCTTAGCATCCAAAGTGTGGACAGAAAAATATAGATTTTAAAAAAACACATGACGTCGGTCACCTTATATCGCCCTTGGCTGCTAGGTCTGTCGTTCTCCTGTATTGACTCTTCTGTTATGATGCAACAGAAAGACATTTGCTGTTACTAAATACCACCACCAGTAAGTCTTTTAGAATTTATTAAGCTGAGAGACAACAGGCCCCCGTGTTAATCTTACAGAGATTTTGGCTGCTGTTGTACATGTTAATCTTAAGCCTTATGGCACCTACTTTCTTTTTTTCTTCTTTTTTAAATTCTAACACAGAGCTCTGCAGCAATTTAATGTTTTGCTTTTGCACAGTCTGATTTCCCCAAAGTACTCCCCTGAATTTTGGAGAAGCGGAACAATATCATGTTATGATGTTTTGCTAAGCATTTTCCCCGTGTTATTCTCTGATGCTCTCTGGTGTGTGTGTGTGTGTGTGTGTGCGTGCGAGCCTGTGTGTACTGCAGCATGTGTGACTGGAGTGCTGTGGCTGTCTTAGCAACTGAAACTTCCTTTTCTTGGGTATGATTTGACAGTACAGAGCTTTTGCAGCACATAACTATACCGTTCCCTGCAATGGTAATTAAACTGAAAATTACAGGAAAAGTTTTGAGAGTAACTTGAGGATTGTGTCTGACATGACCCAGAATTTAATTGAGAGGTGGTGCATGGAAGTTG
This sequence comes from Craterocephalus amniculus, assembly GCA_036024015.1. Classification (NCBI taxonomy): domain Eukaryota; kingdom Metazoa; phylum Chordata; class Actinopteri; order Atheriniformes; family Atherinidae; genus Craterocephalus; species Craterocephalus amniculus. The sequence goes on along the minus strand of JAVQJG010017022.1, from coordinate 3,728 downwards.
GGGTCAGAATAATGAAGTGAGCAGCCAGGCCCTCCGTGCAAGACAGTAACTGCTTAATTTGAATAATAAAACCAAGAAGACAGTAGGTTGTGATGTGGAGCTCAAAATAAATATGAACTTGGGCCTCTAAACAAAATTTGAACTCGAATGAATCTGTTTAATTTTATAAGACTTTCTATGCAAATGCTTTAAAGGAGAAGTCTACTTTTTTGCAAGTGGGGCCTTAATTATGATGTAAACTGAAGTGTACTGGACACCTGGGGTACTTTTTGGAGATTTGGATCCTTCCCTGAGATATTTGTTTCAAACGGCAAACACCAAAACGCCATACATGGAACAGTATTGGGCGTGCGTTTGCGATACTAAATCAGTTAAAAATCTTCTATTTCTTAAAATGTCTGTGTAAATACCGTAGTATTCATTCCGTCCCAGTGCCTTGAATTTTTACGCTCCTGTGCTGAGATTAAAACGCTATTTTTTACAGCGTCAGGGGCGTGACGTCACCTCCGCACGCAGCCAGCCATTAGCGACCTCACTTTGTTTACTACAGCGGGCGTTCAGAAGAAGGCACTGGGAAGCTAACGGAGGCTAACCTCAACAACATGGCAGAATAATTGGAATCGGAATTTTAATAGACGAAGACTTTGAATATGACGGCCGTCCCTATCGGTTTGAGCCAGAATATACGGATGAGGAGATATCAGAAAGGGGGAGGCAGAGACAGGCTGTGGAGCAGAGGGGTGTTGAACAGCAAGCTACTGATCGTTCACGGACAGACAGTGTTTGGTGGTGCACGTGTGGACATTGTTCAGTCTTGAACACTCAAGAGGAATGCCTTTGCTGTTTGGAACAGTTGTATGAGCACAGCCTAACCAGATCAGTCAAATGTGGCAGCGTCCAGGTACTGCTGATCAGGCACCGGATCTTTATCACCTGAGAAAACAGAAGCTCCAAACAAGAGAAAAAGGGCAGAATAAGATGTTTGTCAATGGCAGAGAAGGTTGATGGAGTTTTGTTTTTTTACAAGCTCAGCTCTGCTGCTCATCCCACACAAACCTTACAGAACCTTTCATAACAGTGACAGATTCATTCAGCATTGTCAAGACCAAGAAACAATTCACACACTATGTCAGAGTTTTTGATGTGTAAACTTTTTGCAATATTCCATTAATACATATTGACCAGGATAACCAGGATGACCAAGATACTGTAAATACATGAATAACTTTGTAACTTTCCCGAAATCCCACGTCAATCCCATCTGGAGGCGTACCGTGGCAGTCCAGCCACCCAGAACTTCTTCTGCATCCACCTGTAGCAGTGCTGTCTGCCACATCCTTCAAGTTGTTGCTCAATAAAAGAGGCCACTTCTGCATCGTCACCTTCTGGCAGATTCGTCCAAAACTCGCAAGATTTCAAGATCTGTAAAACCACTTGTGAAGTATAGCTCAGTGATGTTATCACCATCCATTTCTTTATATCAAGACAAGCATGTGTCAAGCATCTCCTTTAAACATCAGGGAGCTTATTCAAGCTTTCTCATGATTCTCATGATTCTGAGATAATATGTCATAATAATGACCTCAGCTCTCCTTCTTGTCATGTGCCTATAAACAATGAAAAAAATCCAGTGTATTTTTCCTGCTTCATTCTTATTGCTGAGACACATAGGATGTCATGATTCTTTCCACCAGTCAGTGGATTGGTACAGTAGCTCCACCCTTCGGGGTCGGATCAGTAAGACCGGGGCCCTGGAAAAGTAGGATAGGTTAGCTTGGATGTTCTGGCACCCTCTCAAATGAAAACATGCACTGACCCGACCTGGGCTTAGGATTTTCTTTTCTGTGGATTTCAACCCAAACCATAACCTTCATCTATGTTTAAATGTTTGTGATGCCTCATCCGAACAGAATGTGGCCCAAAAGATGAATATAAAAAGTGATTTTATTTGTAGTTTTGAGCAACATTTGTAGTAAATGTTTTTCATGTCTACATAAAAAATGTGAGTCATTTCTTGGCTCACATTTCATAATCATTTTGTGGATTTCCATATTGACCTTGAAGTTTTTTGGCCCTCTGGGCATCCTCGGATAATCCTTTCCTTTACCTAATTACTTAATCCGGTTTTGACAAGATATTCAGGCAGACTGGCAGCTCAGCGGTAAAACTGAAAGCTGGAGGAGTCTCTCTCCTATAAGCATCAGTTGCTCCTTCCCTATCGGTTAGCGGTGTCTTCATGGCCCTCCTAGGTACTTTGGGGTTTTTTGGTTGTGTGTTATCTGGATCAGGCTTGACATGGAGCATCCCAACTGTCCTCACCTGGGGAAGGACTATTTGCTGTTCTGGTGTGTTTACTGTATTCCTCAAGCTGTTGCAGTTTTTATCAAACCTGCAGCTCTGATCTGATGAGAAAAGCCATTCGGATTCATTTCAAAGTAATTTATTCAGAGGTAGTTTAACTGGGGGCTGACTTTTCTATTGAAGGAATGCCTTCATCATATATAGACCTTTAGGCCGCTCAGTGCAACCGCAGCATGACCTCTGGAACAGCTCTGGAGTCAAGCAGTTAAGTCTTGCTCAAGGGCCCCACAGCGGTGTAACTGGAGGAGAGACGAGGACTGCTTTCCTTTCCCCACCCAGATGTCCTGTTGTTAGTCCAGAAGATTTTCTCCGGGACTGCTTCCACGGATGGAGGGGATTAAGAAAATGGATTTTGTCAAGGATGTTTGTAAATTATTTCCAGGGAAGTCTTTCTTTTTAATTACTTCGAGTTTTAGCAGGAAAGGGTGTTTAAATTTTTTACACTTCTCATTACACTCCTGTCGGCTGTTCAGCAGCAGCTCCACAGCATTGCACAGGAATTTACAAGGAAGAAGAAGAAACCGTTAGCATTATGGAGGGATTCCAGTCTGGGTTTAAAACTTGGCACAACTTGTTCCATAATATATTATAATTAGTTTAATACTTAAGTGCAGTTTTTAAACAGTGGCTCAGCGATGCTACGGTGGTTTCAGACGCTCTTTGCGATGGGAATGCGTTGCTATAAAGTTGCTTTTAACCATCCAAAATGCCCAGAACACTAGCAAAGCTTTATTGCTTCATTTTAAACCATTTCATGCATGAATTAATAAGAAACAGTGCCACATATTTTTCACATACAGAAATTTACTGACATGATTTCAACATAATGTATGATGTGATTTCAGTATAATATATGTGAGGATTTTAGCATGATGGATGAGAGGACCTCAGTATAATTATTAGTCCATTTTAGTACGGTGTATGTGTACCTCTTTTAAGATTGCTGTATTGGCTCCCTGTGTGAGGGTCAGGATTGATTTAAAGATTATATTAATGGTTAATAAATCTTTTAATGCTCTTGGGTTTTCTTATTCATCCAACCTGAATATGAATATGAAGTATATCAGCTATGAAGAAGCATACTTATTTAATGATTTTGAATAAAATATTAAAATACAGGTGCTTTGTCCCTTAAAGGTCAGCCGTGGGGTCCTGCCCCAGGTGGAGGAGTTTAAGTATGTTGGGATTTTGTTCACGAGTGAGGGAAGGATGGAGCGGGAGATCGATCGGATCGGGCTCTGTATCTGTCCGTCGATTTATCATTCCTACCCTCACCTATGGTCACGAGCTTTGGGTAGTGACCGAAAGAACGAGGTCACGGGTACGAGCGGCCGAAATGAGTTTTCTCCGCAGGGTGGCCGGGCTCT
>JAVQJG010017010.1:0-12082 GCA_036024015.1 Craterocephalus amniculus | reverse complement strand
CCCTCTCATACCACCAGCGCAGCGACTTTGCCGCAGCTCGGATTCATCACACGAGAATTGCAATTTCGCTGGGAGTACCGCAGGTTTCCGCTTCCCCCAGAGTTCCCCTGCCTATTTTTATTAATTTAATCACCTCACTAAATGCCGCTGCAGCATCGCTACTGTCTGATTTATTTTCATATCCCTCTCTGCTGGCGAATCCGCTGCTGTGTGACATCATTCAGATATCAGAGGTCTGAAAACACTGATGATAACAAGACCTGTTTCACTGTAAATATTATTTCATACAGTGCACTAACATTACATTATTTATCAAGACATCATTTAGAGAAACATGGGCTGAAAGTTATAACTGGGGGTGAGCTTCATCTTTGCATTTACTGGAGAACACGGCGGGGAACTGGGTGTTTCAAAGTAAAAGTAAAAATAGCCTATAGTGTTTAATTGTTGAAATCGACCGGATTCACTTTGTTTTTCACCGACTGACTTCCTGCCTGAACGGTCCCATCTGCTCTAGCTTGACCAGGGGAGTGTTTGAAAGTGGGTGAGTGTTTTTTGTCTGTGCGGGAGGGGCTGCTCATTGTAATGTGACGTCACATTACAGTCAAACACGCATTGGCCTGTTTTCTGGTGGCAATTCAAAAAAGGGGAAGTACCAGAAAAGGAGATGATGACGGTGCATGGCACTTCTTGTGTATTTTCAACAGCAGGGAGACTCTGAACCATCATCAAAAAAATGAAAATGATGATTTTGATTCTAAATCACCTTTAATTAGTCTGTCACGATAACAAATTTTGCTCTGCAATTAATCGCCTCAGAAATTATTGCGATAAATGAAAATATCACGATGAAATCATCATTTTGGTCAATTTTCAACTAATACAATAATAATGCCTTTTTCAAATATCAATAAACTTTCATTTGTTAACATTTTCACTGGAACTGGAAGAAATTTGAGATAACTAAATGATAAAGTAAACAAAATATTAAACAGGGAAGCTGCCAGTTTGTACCTCTTTACCCAAAAAGGTAGCAACAAAAATATCCCCTGCTACACTCTGTAGTATCCTCCGAGACCACGCAGCCATCAAGTATGACACGAGAGACCCGTCTACGAGAAACGAGAGAGTTCAGACAGAGAAGGAAGGTGAATTAAGATTATTGTGGCAGGAAAACCTATTATAACTCACGATTAATCGATCTATTGCTTATTGCGACAGGCCTAAAGTTTGATCGACGCTGCAGTGAATGCTGCTGTAATCTAATCTAAATGCGGTTGGATAAATATCCGAGGGTGCGACTGTTTTTATGGCTGGGTAGTGCATATTTCTGCCATGTAAACGTTAACAGCTTGAGCCTGACACCTAACTAGGTCACAGCTAACGAATAGCATCACTTTCAGCGTAGCAAAAGTTTGCGCTGCTGCACTCACGTTAACAGACACAGCAGCAGTGGATTCATTTGCCAGTGTTCAGCTTGAGTCTGACAGGTTGTGTTATTAACTAACTTAATAAGAGCAGCGTTCAAACGTTTCTCTTCCACAGTTTTATCGGCAGTAATAAGTTCAAGCGCGCTGTTTTTTTTTTGCCTTGGCATTTGAGATAAAACCCCGAGAGAAAACTGAAGTGTGGCTGAAGCTTTTGCTCTGTCTGACCCATTTCTCAGTAAATTCAGCTGCACCCATTCACCGCTGTTGTTATATGTTGTTATGAGAAAACTGTAGCTCTACAAAGACTTCGAGTTTTGTGTGATGATGCTGTTTATCTTCTAAAAACCTGCCGAGATGGTGCAGACAGCATCCTCAGGAGAAGTAAATATCAAGTTTTCCTCAAGCTGAATGCTGTTACTCTAGTGAAAAGCAAACCCTCAGAACTTTAACACCAACTTGCTTGTTGCTTTCAACATGTAAATATTTCTAGCTTCTTTTTTTAAAAAGTTTCCATAAACATACCAGGTATGTTAAATGGGAACTATTTGGCTGCAATGATTCACCAAAAACTGAACAAATTGTAACCAAGTAAGTTTGATTACATCATTATCATTTTATAATCTTCTTTAGATGTTTAGATGCCAACATTTTTATTTTCAATAAAATACCATTAGGTTATGTTACTTTTCCACCAGTTTTACTCAAACCAATACCTTTTTCCCCCTTAAAGGAAAAGCCCATAATTGTACAGTGTGCTTTATTACCTTTATTGCAGAGACAATATGAAAGATGGATAAGACTCATGACCATCAACACTTGAAAGTGATGTTTGTGAAATTATAATAAAATTGACCACATTTTGAATATAATAATGAAATAATTAAGACCACAAATTAATATAAAATGAATGTTATTTTCTTCAACTGAAAAAGCATAATGCTTTGGTTAAACCAGTGAAACTTTAAAACACACAATTATCATCACTAACACAAGCATCATCATCATCCTCATGACATTTTTCAGCTAACATGATCATGTTACCCAGAAAACCCTGAGGCTGGTTTCATACTGAGTTTGATTGGTTTAAACTTTCAGAAGGAAAAAGAAATATCATGTTTTCTATTAGTACTGGTGTATAAGGAACTTAAAAATGTATAAAATCCAGTCTTTTACTGGCAGATATGAAAGTATTGATCCCAGAGTACTGATACGTCCATCCTTAAACCGACTTTTTCTCATCTTTAACCAGGAAATGGCAAACCGCAGACAGTGATTGCATATTGTAAATGAAAGCCAGATTACTGGATCAAGACATTTACACATATAATTATTTTATTTGAGAAGTATGCCTGTGGTTGACGGGTAACATACAGTTTTTACATCATTTCATGAGGGGTTACGTTCCAATCCCTCAAATGTCTGCTGTTTCCCTCAATAAACAAGAACAAAAAATTCTGTTTCAATCAGATTGACCAGTTTTCTCTGTTTATTCCTCCTTTTACTGTAGGTTTTTATGGTTATGTCTACTAATCTCCAAGGCTTAGTGATGCATTACAGTGACTATCTCTTGACGTTAATGTTTTAGATTTGGTTGCAAATCCATACACCTCAGCATTGCTTGGGGCCCGATGTAGTTTTCAGCTAAATGAAAAAGGATAGCCCAGCGGATGCGATTTGTCAGTTTTGCAGGAAAAGCATGCAGATCAAAGGCTGATACCACCAATGCATAATTATAACTGGCCTAAAGTGAACATAAAAAGCTTTTTCAGTCACTAATCGCTGTTATTTCTATGACAATGAATCAGAGGGTTCAGAGGCAGCTTAACCGGGTGGTTGGTGAGTCAATCAGCTCCTTCATGATAAAATGTCTTTGGGCAATGCACCGAACCCCACTAGTACACTGTTTGGTGTATGATTGCTGCACAAAGCGCTGCATGCGGCATATAGATGACATATATTTAAGGATACATAGTCTCTGGGTGTTAATAGTAACCGTGAAACAACCACTGACTTCCAGATCAACTTTCCTTTTCCTGCTCCATCTGCTGATCTAAAAGCTGCTTTATGGCTCTAACTGTTTGATGTTGGCCTGTGTGGTAGACATCTGTTTTATGTTATTGTTAATAAATTTTTTTAAAATGTGAATTCATTTGAGTAAAAAAAACCCGTTTTCCAATTTAATAAAGTATCAAGCATCGTTTTGGTATTAAAACACATCAAATATCATGTCATTGGGCTCGTAAACTCACCGCCCTCCATGTGTGCTCTTATTTTTCCTCTCTGGCATGGCAGGGGGGTGATGTTCATGTGTTTGGCTGCATGCTTTTATTGTTTGCACGCTGATGGAGGGTTGGTGATGGTGGGGAGTTTGGGCACCAGGGGAAAAAAACCAATGCCTGCCAGGAAAGCATCCTCCTTTCTTCTGCCCGCCCTGTTTTCATTCACCACCTCCACCCCCGGCTGCCACCCTCAGTCTCCATGTCTTTGATGCGTCTATTGTGTGAGGATGCACTTCCAGCTGCAGGAAACTGCAACCCAACAAAACGCAAGGACAGAAAACATCTAACTATAGCGAAGAAGCTCCTATGTAATGAGTAAATAAGGAGCAGAGTGTGTAGTGTCATCCCATCTCATTAAAGAGAACCTCAAAAATGCTTTAAATGAAGCAGATGCCAGCGCTTCATCATGTTTAAAACCCCAGATTCTCCTTTGTGTTGTGTAATTCACAGTATCTTTAAGTTGCTGTGCATCTGGCATGTTTTGTGTGCGTGCATAATTAGCTGTATGTGCTTGCCGCTATGTTTTTCTTTGATCTACAGCTATTTATAACAGTGGGATTTGTGGCAGCGCGAGCAGCGCGAGCAGCACATCGCGCGCCCTCACAGACAGACAGAGGTTTATTGTGGGGGAGGCACACACCGGCACGCTCGGTGCTGTCTTTTGGTAGAAAAGAATAAAGATAAAAGAAGATGTGTTGTATGGTATCGAGTTAATGTCATCACTTCCTCAAAAGAAGGAGCTTTTTAAATCACCCATATGTTCTTTTCTTATTTAAACTTTCCTGGGTGTGAAATTCATGTGAGCATAAATGTGTACAGAAGGAGAAACGGCTGCCTGTAATCAGCAAATTGGTTTAACTGAATTTCTGATTCAGCAGTATCGGCTGCAGCAGTTTTTGTCTGAGGAGCAGTTTTTCATGCTTTGGGGACAGTTGTGATATAACGTCTGTGAAACAGCCAATCATTGTCTTGCTGACTCTCCTTTCGCCCCGTAGGCTTTACCTTGGGCCTCTAGATTCGATTTTTTGGCGGAGCCTTTAGGAAGGTGTTAAACGCTCGCAGAAAACCGAGAGCGAAAGTGGAGGGCAGAAATATGTGTGGGGGAGAGGGGAGAGGGGAGGAGGGGAGCGATATCAGGAATCTGCTGAGTCATCATGACTGGTCTCATGATGATCGCTCAGCAGCAGCAACAATAGCCTCTCTTTATCTCTCACACACACACAAGTCTGAGAGATGAGAGTAAGGCCAACGCGCCGTACAAAGCGTGTCATTGAGAGCTGGCGGAGATGCTCATCCTGCGGAGCAGTGCACTCTAAGGACTGATCTCATCTTTGTTGACCTCTGATTCACACTTCTGTCTTCATTCTTTTGTCTCTTGTTTCCTCATCGGTGCATTTGCATGAGCATCACTTCACTTCACTTCGGTTTGATTTGATTCTTTTCATCCGCTGCAGCTTCATGTGGGGTTTTTTTTTTTTTTTTTTGCTCCTCGCTCTCTTTGGAAAGGTGCGCGCATGTGTCTGAAAGGGTTTCAGCAGTTAGTTGTCCCCTGGAGTCCTTCCCTCAACTTTTACCACTTCCTCTTCTCTCTCTCGCTTATTTCATTCCTATTGGCCTGCAACCAGCCAATGAGAGCGGAGCAGCAGAAAGGTAGTGGGCACTGTCAGTCAAACCACAAGGAAACAGGAAGTCAGGGAAATTCTAAGAAAGGTTTTTCACTTTCTCTCATGCAGCCTTATGAAAATGCAGAAATCTGTATCCCACAATAGCACAATAGCAGAGTATTTGGGTTTGGTATGTCTCCACAGTTTGTTTTTTTTAAATATTATTTTGCATGTGATTTTTAACCCTATGGATCTAATATGCTCATGCATTATGCTTCCCTGTATATCTGCAGGTCTGTGCAGAAGAGCAAGGCTCTTGTGGCATGACGACGACTAACAAGGGAAATAAAGCCTTAAAGGTGAGCGTGCGCATATGCATAGAGTGATCAATGCTAGATTTATGTTTTTCCTCTGAGTAACCATCCTTCTGCTTCCTCCAGGTGAAGCGTGAGCCCGGGGAGAATGGCACCAGCCTCACAGATGAGGAGCTGGTGACCATGTCGGTGCGGGAGCTGAACCAGCACCTCAGGGGGCTCTCCAAAGAAGAGATCCTGCAGCTGAAACAGCGGAGGCGCACCCTGAAGAACCGGGGCTACGCCGCCAGCTGCCGGGTGAAGCGGGTCACCCAGAAGGAGGAGCTGGAGAAGCAGAAGGCCCAGCTGCAGCAGGAGGTGGACAAACTGGCCAACGAGAACGCGTCCATGCGGGTCGAGCTGGACGCGCTGAGGTCCAAGTACGAGGCGTTGCAGACCTTCGCCAGGACTGTGGCACGGAGCCCCGCGGTCGGGGTCGGGGTGAGGGCCGGGGTGGGGGCAGGCGGAGGGGTGGCGTCCTCGGTCATCGGCCCGCTCATACCTGGGAAGGTGGCGACGGCGACCAGCGTGATCACAATAGTGAAGTCAAAGACGGATGCGCGGTCTTGAGGGAGAGAAATGTAGACGAAAAGGCGACAGGATGGAGTAATCCTTCTTCTCCTCCACCTGCACCGACTCCAAACAGCTGGGCAGCATCGCTCACGTCACCTCAGCATGTTCCCTTCAACATCCCCCCACCCCCCCGTCTCAGATCAGTGCAGATGAAGGACAGGATGGAAACAGAGGAGGATTACTGAGTCTGTGAAGAAGCTCTTGGTCAGGACGCGAATACTCAGAGCAGGAACATTTTCACAGGGTCCCTACGGTCACGGAACGGATGGAAATGTCAAAGAACTTAGAAATGTCTGATTCCATGTGAAGAATCTAAATCTGATAATACGAAATGTCCAAAATGCAGAAATCATTGCTGTTTAAATCCTTCAATTTATCGGTTTTGAGTTGGACTGCTGGTACTGTGGAGCCTTACGCCGTGAAGTGCTAAATGATCCTTTTAAAAATTTACTGAAAAGATCTAAAATTGGAAGAGTCGTCGGGATTATGCAGTCTATTGTGGATTGGCGAACGATAGGTCGTTGGATTTGCTTCATACAAGATTTATGTGACCTGCTGGTCTCAGTGGCCCCGTCTTGTTCCGCCTACCCAAGAACTTTTCCAGAAAAGTACCATAGAAAAATATATATTATACAATGGTGGTAACTGTATTTCTACTGTTTTGTACTGTGTTGTCATTCACATGAGGTCCAAGGTGTATTCTCTGTGTGTGAATTGTTATATATCAGGAATTCTGTGAAATTCTGTGGCGCGTGTTTGTTTTTGGTATCGCTATGTTTAGTTAGCTGTATTATTTTTTTCTAGTTTCCTAACTTTTGATGTGCGACTTTCACTCTCTATCTTATATATTCTCTTCGTCCTTCCTGGGTTTTTTTTATTTATTCTTCCTCATCTCCAACAGGCTTCCATAATTACATTCTGTACTTCCTGGATTTATCAGAAAAAAAGGGGCCAAGAAAATTGATGTTTGTGGAAAGAAATGGAAAGAAAAACAGAAAAATTGTATTAAATTTGTTTTAGTTTGTGAGAGTGTTAGGGTAGGAGAATGGTAGTTTGAAGACTGACAAATTTGCAATGGGAAGTGCCTTGGTCTCCTAACAACATGCAAAAAGGAAGTCAAGAGCTGAGGATGGATGGCAATGATTCAGTGTTGGTTTAACTAATGATTTAGAGGGAAATGTATGAACAGCATTAACTATTGCCGTACGTTGTTCTCTGAGCCGTGTGGTAGCCATCAGAACTTATAATATTAATAACACTTGTTTGTGTGACTCTGGAGTTCAATTCTTTAAAAAAAAGAAAGCTCTGCAAAGAAGGAGTTCATATTTATCCTTATTTTCCTGCCTGGAAGTTACATTTTGGAGCTTTGCAGCTCCTTCATGAGGAGAAAATTCATTTGTTTGACTGTTTCATTCACTGCTAATAAGTTCCTATGGGCTGCTGACTCATATCTTTAGATTATAACACCTACAGGAAATTGTTTTTGCCTGAAATCAGTGCAGTTTATGCTGCATTCCTTATGCTCTTCATCACAGATTTCACTTTGCATGCACAGATTTAGTTACTGACAGAGCAGTCAGGTAATGAGGAGAACTAAGACAATTTTCTGAACTTCCAGTCGCACAAATGGGCGGTGATTTCTTGCGGGCTTTACCATAAAAGTAGTCTTTGGTGGTAGTCTATACTCAGAGAGTCTATGTATGGTGGAGTCTGTAATTTTATAAGGAAGATTATCTTTGCATTGTTTGTAATGACATGTAAAAAAAAAGGTATTACAAAATCTGTTTGATATACAATATCTCTCTATTTTGCAATTGTACCAAAAGTGGCTTATCTACTGAATAGCTTTGTTTTTTCTCTAGTGAATAGGCACGTGTGTGTAACGGTGGACTAGCGTGTGGTGTGCTGTGTAGGTATGTGACGAGGTAACATAGTGTTCACTATTTTATGGATACGGCTTTGATCTGTGTTGGATTTCGGGCCGAAGCTGATGATGACATAGTGTGTAACTGCAGTCTTTCTCTAATCTCAAAATGTTTGTCCTGGCTGTCTCATCACTCAGCTCGCGCGCTGCAGACGCATCACATCGGTTGTTAAACTGCACCCATGAGGTTTGAATTTCAACCTGGCTTCGGCGGACGCCATTTTACACCTTTTCTGAACAAGCCGTTGTGTCTTTGTGTGTGGTTGCGGTCGTGTTCGCAGCCTGCTGTTGCTGATACAGTGACCGATGAGATGAGGGAGGCGTTCAGGTTAACCTCAGAGGCTTTGTGTTGTTGCATATTCAGGTCATCTGGAAATGTAACAGAGATGTGAAACCTAATTATAGGGCTTTATGGCTGCATCACATCCACTCCTTTAATAACTTACTGTTGTAGTGTGCGATGAGGATATGTTGTTTTTGCTGTGTACGTTTTATTTATATTTAATGTTCTTGTGTTTGTTTTTGAGCTGTTCTGCAAGTGTCTGGGAAGTGAAATGACATTAGTGTTTGTATGTTGTTTTATAAAGTGCTATTTAATGGCCTGTCTGTCGGGAAGCAAGGTTTACCTTTGAGGACGATTGTCAAAGCATTTCTAACCTGATTTAAAGCAGACAGGTTTTTTTTACAACGAGGAAAAACGGCAAACAAGCAGCCTTTTTACCTGAACCGCTACTCCACTGTGACGAAAGCTGGCTGAGCTGTGCAACTGCTGTGCAGTTAGTAAGATTAGTATGTTTTTCGTCATCTGTGCAGAAATGAAAGAGAATCTGAAGGGTGAGGAAAGGCGGAGGAATTCCCCCATATTCTTTTCCACTTATAACTACTTGCCTGTTTAGTCAGGCGTGAACCCAGAGAGCTTCAAATGAAAATAATGTATCATGGTAATAAGACGGTATTCAGCTATAAATGGATTCAGTGTCACACCCAGTATGTTTATGCATTTATAAGGTATGAAAAGAAAATAACATGTTCAGATTTATGTGAACTAAATGACATTATTTGATTTTACACTGACCGGCCAAAAAAAAGTACCTCAAGCTTTGATTCTAGCATTCATTCAGCAGATCTTGTATTGATGATAGGAGAGTCCGACCACTGCACAAAGGTTTCTCCATCAGATCGCAAAGATTCTCCATGGGCTTCAGGCCTGGACTCTGTGAGTGAAAATGTTGTTTGATGCTCCCTGAACTACTTTTTCACAGTCTTGGTTAGTTTGGTTAAATAACAGAAAGATAATTGCCAGTAGCTGTCCTTAGTTAAATCCAGGTGGTGACTCTTATTTTGGCCGGGCAGTGCATATGGCATTTCTTAAGATGTGGTATTTCTGTCTCTGTCTGTTTGGTATTTCCATTTCTTTGTTATGGTTTTTCATTTCCAAGTCTTGTGCATTTTGTGGTCATTTTGATAGAAAATGGGAGGAAACACAACCAGGTTTTGCCTGTTGTGACTGTTTGTGCCTCTGTCAAACAATATGTCTCATTCTTTGTTGTATTTTTATGTCCCTCCATTATGAAGCTGACCTAAGCATAAATATATTGATACGGTGAAACAAACATTTCTGATTATCCAGGAGAAAGTGATGCTATGGTATGGGCTTTGTCAGGCTGTTTTGTAACTGCAGGTACAATTTGATGTGACAAGGGTAAATAATATTTTATTCGTGATTATGACTGTAAGTAGCAGTTTGCTTCTGTTTAATTATGTGTTGTGGCTTTTAATTAGTCTCACTAAACAATCAAATGTGAGATATCAAATTATCACATTTCATCTTGTTTAAACTTTTTTAACCGAGAGGAAGAAATAATGAGAATTATTTCTGTTTTCTAGAAGGGAATTTCCAGTTAAAGCAGCTCTTTGGACAAATAAGGTTAAAAATCCAGAAGTTTGATCCAGATATGCTCTTGGCAGACGCGATCAGCTGACACTGACCTTCAGTGATAATCAGACATCCCAGCTTTGTGGCTTTTCATAACAGAGTTTATGAGCTGTAAGACACACCGACCTTATTTTCCACCGCCTGTACAGGGGTTACAACCTCCTTACGATAAGATGTTTCATCATAAACCAGAGCAACTGCTCACAGTCAAACCTATAAATAATTTACAGGGGCTGAAAAAGAGTCAGTGGAGACACATCTGATAAAACTCTTAACCGAGCCCTTCCTCAAAACATCCAATTCTTTTAGAAGATGCAAATCATTAACTCCTTATCTTGCTGCTTGGCCAATCGGTATGTAGTCATTTAGTTGTTTTCTTGTCTAGTGAATCACACCACAGGACTCTAAAAGCCCTTTCACCCAGCAGTGATCCAGATCAATAAAAATAAATGAACCAAGGATTCCTTTGATAATTTGTTTGGTGTTTTCATCAATAATAATGTTTGTTTTGTATCCTATGTTACCCCATGTGCCGCCGTCTCTTCCTTTCTTTTCCCCCACATCAATTTAACAATCTGTAATGGAAATTTTTAAAACAGATTTCAGGTATTATTAATTCTTTTTTTAACTACATGTCTGCTTGTGAGATTCAGCAAGGAAGGTCATTGGAGTTGGGATGTTTTCTCTTCCTAAAGGCATACAATGGTTGGTTTAAACATATAGAGAAGTAGTGAGTTTGTATGAATATGGCGTAACCTATTCAGAAAAGCGCTTGTATTAGGAAAATCTGTGTTTTGTAATATTTCTGTATGGGGTGTAATGAACTATTCTACAACAGTACTTTCTATGGGAAAACCTTATAATGTGACAGTCTTTGTAAGTATTTATCTTCAACTAAATTATTGTACTTTTATTTTGGCAATTTGTTAATGGTGATGATGACAAGGTATTGGTAATTATGAAATTAACAGTTTCATCATCTGTTCGATGCAGCTTTTTAATTTATTGATGTATATATTGTACGTTTGTTGATAAACAGCTTACTTTATTTTGTATATGACCAATAAACATGTTTTAAAATGCAACATGTGTGCACTGTGTGATTATACAATCTGTTCATAAAAACAAAAAAATGTTTTCTTTATGTTATGGTATATAGTATAAGGCATGGTTAAAAGTGCTCTTAGTATTTTAAACATATAAGAATAGGCTACAGGAAAAGTGATGTACATTACTTTTTCTTCTAAACAAAATATGTATTGATGACATATTAACTCACACTGACCTTCAGCCTTTAAACATTCTTGTACTCCAACTTTAACCCTTTCATGCATGAATTATCAGGATTTTTTTTTACTTCTACTTGTCATTTCTTAATCATACTTTACCTATTTATTTAATCATTCATATATTTTTCCAAAGTATTACCATACCTTACCATATAATCATTACCGTATTATTACCATATGTAGCCTATATATGAATCAGTTTGCTGAATCAGTCATGCTAAACATTCAAAATCTCCAGCATGGTGATATCCAATTGCTAGCGTGTGACATGAAATCATGAACTAAAACAGAAATGTCATTTCAGGCTGGAAATACAAAGTTGTGAAGTGAGATTTTTCAGCACCTGTAGGGCAATAATAGCTCCAGATATGTTTATAATGATGTCAGAGTGCCATCAAAATCAGTCTGAAGTGCAGAGTTGTGTGTGTCGCTTTAAGCTTAGAAAATGTCTTTAAAGAGATCCAAACTTGCAAGTTAAACTTGCAGTTTCTTTCTTTCTTTTTTTTTCTTTCTTTCTTTCTTTCTTTCTTTCTTTCTTTCTTTCTTTCTTTCTTTCTTTCTTTCTTTCTTTCTTTCTTTCTTTCTTTCTTTCTTTTTCTTTCTTTTTTCTTTCTTTCTTTCTTTCTTTCTTTCTTTCTTTCTTTCTTTCTTTCTTTCTTTCTTTCTTTCTTTCTTTCTTTCTTTCTTTTTCTTT
>JAVQJG010017004.1:0-11020 GCA_036024015.1 Craterocephalus amniculus | reverse complement strand
GGATAACAGACGCAGTTCCATGTTTGCGGCTTTGATAGATAAGCTTGGGCCGATTTTAGCGGAGCAAAGCCGTCTGCACCTGTTTTAGTACACGCAAAGCGTTAATAAATCGAGGCCATAGTGGCACACAGTATATTCCATTATGGACACATACTGCATGCTTTTATGTTAGACTGTCAACTATGAAAGACTGATAATACCATGAAACATCTATTTGTGTTGAATGATCTGTGTGAATGCCTCCTGCGAGTGTCAGAGGCACATATCTGTGAGTGTCCTTAAATAAAATTC
Organism: Craterocephalus amniculus; assembly: GCA_036024015.1. NCBI lineage: Eukaryota > Metazoa > Chordata > Actinopteri > Atheriniformes > Atherinidae > Craterocephalus > Craterocephalus amniculus. The sequence goes on along the minus strand of JAVQJG010017004.1, from coordinate 10,729 downwards.
AACGTGAAGCCATGCGTCAGTATGCTGTCAGCTGTTCATTTGAGCCTACTTTATCTCCTCTGATGTAGCAGCCTGGACCAAGAGATATTTGGAAGCAACAGTGAACTGGGTATGTGTGTTTTTGTACCATCATGTCACCATTTAACAAGCAAGTGGCTGTAATGTCTGCCTGTTGCCATTTGTCTGCTGGCGGTCAGCTATACACCTGGAGAGTTCCTCCACGCCCACAGCTCTCACATCAGTGGGTACCAGATGGACACTACAGATAGAGAGAAAGAGTGATCCTGAGCTCCAACCAGCATTGGAGAGGGTTTCTTTGACTAGCCTGACAGCAGAGCACAGAACCATGAAACCCACTGGCTGGAGCCAAATGTGCAGTGTGATCACAAGCTTTGCATAACTAATCAGATAAACGTAAACCACCAGGATATTATTCTCAAGCTGCAGAGTTGCTTTATTACATCCAGCAGAGATACTAAAGCTCTCAGCTCCAAGCAACGCTTAGGTAGCTGATTGTCCAGGAAATACATTACCCATCAAGCTACACTCCCCGGCCACTTTATTAGGTACACCTGTCCAACTGCTCATTAACACTTAATTTCTAATCAGCCAATCACATGGCGGCAACTTAGTGTATTTAAGCATGTGGACATGGTCAAGACAATCTCCTGCAGTTCAAACCGAGCATCTACTGATGCTCGGTTTGAACTGGGAAGAACAAATCACCTTTCTTCTAAAGAGCTGTACAGAAGCTACTGTAGTGTGTTTGTGGGTGAAAACCTATTAGCCTAAGCCTGTTCATTTTAAGTCATCTGTGTCCTTGGTAGAAACTGAATATGCAGTAAATATCAAGAGTGTACAGAAAACAACAATAAAAGACAAACTGAACAAGGTGAGTGACTTGAATGCTCAAATCCTAAACTCTGCAAACAACTCACACTGGAGCTACAACATCAATATTTGTCATGATTAACATAGATTTTTCATGATGATATTTGCCAGGTGAATTACTTTTATAGTTCTCAATTTGTTTTGCTTATTCATTTTGCAATTAAGAACAATTTGCTCCTGAGTAATTAATTTAATCACCAGTCAATCAAAATGAAAACATATCCCATTTCAGACATTACATCATTTTCATTTTTAATCAGTTTGATGTAACTGAAACAGGTGTAATGAAAACATAAATCATCATTTTATATAAACTGTATACAAAGTGTTGAGCCACTGATGGCATTATAAAAAGTCAGTTTCCTAGCAACAGAACATATTGGAGACCTCTTCTGTGTTTGTATTTTTTTTTTCTTGCCATAATGGGGGCTGATGACTGCAGGACATGTAGCAAAGCAAACTGATTAAAATAAGATGTAACGTGACAACTCAGCTCTAAAAATACACTTGATGTGAAATTTGTCTTCACCGTCGCTCCCCCTGATAGTATGTCACCACATCTGATAAATAACTGCGCAGACAAAATTTATTTTGTATGTTAGAAAGGCCAGAAAATGATGAATTCTTGATATTCACGCTGAGTAAAAAAGCAAAGGAAAATTGTAGATTTGCATTTTTTTTACAATTCATTCATGCAACATTAATGAGACTTATGTTTGAGTCTCAAAATGTCACAAAGTAAGACCATAAAAAATACTCACTTTTCACACACCAGAACAGGATCTGTCAGGTTTACTCCCTAAGTGTTTTTCTCAATGAGGTATTACAATTAATTGCTGATTAGCTGTATTGCTTACAGCAGGTAAAATGTTTGAAAACAGTAACTGTGAAAACAGAGACATCTTCCTTTAGAAGTAAAAACATTTGGTGTCAGAGGTATTTTGAAAATTCCACAAGTAAAAAGACTATGCGCCCTCCAGAGGACATGAAAGAAACTGCACATGGACTCTAAAAATAGGGTTCATTAAAAAATAACTAACCCCTAAATCAACTTTTTTTTGCTGATAAGCTGTGTAAACGGGTGTCTAGTAGTCTTAACTACATGTCCCAATCATTAGTTTGTCATTTTAGTGCATATAACCGTCTGTGTGGCTCCATTCTCTGGTTATCGAGTGTATTGCGTTTGAATTTTGTGATCAATTTGATGATTGGCTCTGAGGTTCCTAGTGACGTCAGCAATATTTTGCTGTGTTGGCAGCTCTGCCGCTGCTAGATATAAAAACGGCTCCGCCCTAGACCTCAGACTGCCTCAGGCATCGCTGGAGCTAGCGGCTCGAAGCAATATGGTTCAGGGCCGGTAGCTAAAAATATCTTCAACATCAAAGGATGTCTCTGTAGCAAAACTTGACTCGCTGTCGCTCACCATTACGCACTTCAGCTGTCAGTGTCAGCGCCAAAGCCATCTGTCAATCAAAGCCCCTCCAGCTCGTGCCCCTCGGTCCTCCCGGCACACCCACTTCAGCGCTAGTTTTTGAATTTATCTGAGGCGGAATTAAGTCTCTGGCAGCGGGGTTAGTTACTCTTCAAAGGAGCTATACCTGATATTACTTTAAGCCTTCTAAGAAAATTTTTTTCCACTCGGTGTGTGGTAAAAGGGTTTAGTCCATAAAAATGAATGCCTCATTGATTACTCATACGTAACTTCTGGATTCCGATCAGCCAGTAAGAGCGTTCCGCTAAGGAATCCTGAAGTTAACCCCATTGGCCGAGAGAGAGAGAGATCGTCACGTCAAAGCTAAAAATGAATCGCTATCACTAACTAAAATGGCCTGGACTTGTACGTATGGGCAATCAATGAGTCATTCATTTATATGGAATTAAAAGGGGTAAGTCCGACTTCCCCCTTTTACCACATAATATACCGTGTACAAACCATTTTTCTTAGAAAAAATAATATCAGGTATAGCTCCTTTAAGTTGGTGTTTTTTTAGACAGAATGTATTATTGCCCTAAACGGACCCTTACCAACCGATGCCATTGCTTAAAGAGGCTCTATGCAAGTCTCTATGCAGCATTATCATAGTCATAGAGCAGCTTGGAAGTAATTATTTTGCTTGACTGACCTGTTCTGATGAAAAAGCGGACATTTCCTCCTCTATAGGGTCTCCCCCTACCAGAAACGGTGCTTGCAGTTTAGCCCATTGACACTCGCGCTTGTTTGGGTTTAGAAGTCTCGCGATACACGAGACTAGCGCTATAAGGCCGGTCGTAAATCCGTTTGGACAAATATCCATGTTTACTTTTACGATTCGGTATTTGCTTTTATACTGCTTTGATAATTACTTTTACTACATGCCTTTGAAGCCATGCTAACTAGCCGTAACCTGTTCAAAACAACCGTAAGTTGCCTCTGTTTACAACATTCTTCTTCGTCTGTCGCCTATTTTCGCGCTCTGGAACTCCCCCTACAGCTTTGGGGTGGGCACTGCATGGTAAACATAGCCAGAGTTGCATTGATCCGCTTTAAATCTCAGCAGGAATTGACAAACGTATTTGTTGTGTTACTGACTCATCATAACCATAAGTGAAAATTTGCTGTTGATTGAAAGTGAGTAATCCTTTTTCCTGGGACTTTTATCTTTTGAAACACTTGAAAATGTTTGCTTTGACATGGACATACTCATATGAGCTGTATTTTACTAATTGCAACACCTTTTCTCTATCTGACATCTGGTTGTATGTGATGTCTCCTTGTCGGCATCAAATGAAGGAAAAGAACACCTGCTTCTCAGGACAAAAATCGAGTGACCTCTTGGATTGATATAGACAAACTAGCTGCAGCATCTAGCTAAATCAGTACAAGACAACCATTCGTTTTTTACCCTTTTATTGTCATTTTTCTTCGTAACAAACCCTTCAAACAACTATGTAATGTTTACAGATGTGAATGAGATGAGTGAGTCTGCTGGACCATCATGTCCTTTTAGGGCAGTCCAAGTTACTGTTTCTCTTCCTGATTACCATGGCAACCATCAAATCAATGTAATTTTGGACAGAACATTCATCCTGTATGCCATCTGTCTCTCCAGTATGGAGGTTGGTTTCTCTTTTCTTCTTCTTCTTAACGAAAAAAGTCTTTCAGGTAGAAGCAGAGATAGGAAAAGGTTGGCAGAGCACCAAACAGATTCTCTCCACTTGTTTATGTAAATTATTCATGGTCCTGATGCATTATGCATCCAGCGTAAGGCACACACAAATCAGGCAGTTCTGTTTCATGTTTTGTCTTCATGTGAACAGGTTGTAATTTGGCAGAGTCACAGTCATACACCAGGTACTCCTGGACCCGACTCTAGCTTCCATCTAACTACAGAGATGAAGCTTCCTTTCCTGTGTTTTGTTTGGCAAATCTACAGATGGCAATATCAAAAGTATTTTGAATATTTCCACTATTTGTTGTAATTTATGCATTGTTTATAAGTATAAGCTCAAATATTGGCATCTGAGTGAATGATGGATTCAAATCTACCAAATCAATGTGAGAACGGTTAAAAGTTGCCAGATGATCCCAACTTTCACCATGAACATACAATACAGTACATTTATTTTCCTGGTGGACATCTGGGCCAGCAGAACTTGTCCTTCACATATATCTCTTCCCTGTTGGAGAGAAATGAAATAGATATGTGTCTTTTTGTTTCAGGCGATAAAGCAGCAGAGAACAGTCAGGTGCCCTCAACCTCCTGCCTTAAAGCAATAACTTGACCCTGTTTCGCTCACTCAAAGTCATCACACACAGTTCTGCAGCATGGCAGAGCAGGATTAAGTCAATTACCCACACTCAGTGGCTGCACTTGCTGTCTTACAGGCACTGATGCACAATCCAAATAAAGTAAAACCAGCCTCTGGTGTCCCACTGTGTAAAGTGCAAAAAGGCCGTCTCACAGATATTTTGAGCCAATTGTTCAGAGTACATTCTGTAATACAGCTGAAAATAGTCCAGAATATATTACTTTCTTTGTCCTCCTTGGGGCATTTGCTCATTCAAACCAAATGGACCAAGCGGTTTGAGGAAATTCCACCTCAAGTGTTTGTGTGAGCAACGATATGTGCATGGAGAAATGGTTCCCGTAAAGGCGACAGCCATGTTGTGAAAGAACGTATTTCAGATCTTAACATAATGATTTTCACTGAAGACGTGCAACAAAATGTTTTCCATTTTCTGATGAGGGAAGCTTTTTATTTATTTATTTCAGTGGTTGAAGCCAAGCTGTGATGAGCGATGATACAGCAACAGCAGATTATACTCCATGTCAGAATTATTTCTCACAACCCCTGATAGATTTTCTGATTTTGAGGTTACCAAGAAAACAAATCATTTCAGTTGATATTTTGTCAGTGAACAGTGATGACTTTCTGATTTGTTACACATGCGCGACTATAAAACAAACCAGCTGACATGCTTTGATAATGTTTTCATTTACATTTGCAGACTGTGAGGAAATTATGCTGCTCACCTGCAGAGGCAACAAGTGTGTGGGAGGCAAACAAAACTATATGTGGAAGACACATTGTCTAGCTCACTGGTGATTTGTTTCCAGTCTGTTTGAACTTCAGTTTTATGAGATTAGAACATTTTCCTGTCTATAAACATACATCTACAGTCTGTACACATTCAGTCATCGAATTATCCAATCAGAGGAAAGGATTCCTCTAAGAACACCAAAAGGAATTGGATGGTTAACTTGAGTGGCTTTATGGACTATTCCCTCATGCATCCACCGTCTGGAGTTGTTGCTGTGAACCCACAACATACAATTAAAGAAGCTCTCAATGGATGTGAAACAGACCATCTGTAGGCTGGGGAAAAAGAAGAAATCCATCACTAGACATGTTAGTTGTGACTAAAGCAATAGTTTGGTAAATTGTAAGAGAAGGACAAGATGCTGCTGAGCTCTGAGATTCAAAAAGACCTGGAAGACAAGAGGGATGGATGTTTGCAGGATCCTTTCCATAAGTGATGAAAAACCCCTTCAAAACATCCACCAAGAACCCTCTCCAGAAAGTAGGAGTATTGGTATCTCAGTCCAACATAAAGAGAATGCTTCATGAGAGAAAATAGAGAGTTCATCACAAGGTGCAAACTATAAATCAGCCTCAGGATTAGAAAGTTAAGATTAGACTTTACTAACTGGACTTTCTATTTTTGAGGCCCAAATGACCATGAACCTGTGAGAGGGGCAGAAAGACCAATAAACAGTCAACAACTGGAAACAGCTGCATTTAAGGATGGGCAAAGGGCCATAAAGGAGGAAACTCAGTGTTAGCTGATGTTTATGGGTTCCAAACTTCTGCCAGTCATTGTCTACATAGGATGCCAAACAAATTGTTAGAAATAAATGTTTTATTTACAGTAATGTTAATTGTCCAATTGCTGTGAGAACTCTGAAATAAGGACAATTCATAAGAATGACTGCAATTCCTAAATGCTTTATAGGATATTTTGCTCAATTAAATATCCACATTTAATTAGCTCTCAGATGTTAAATGTCTAAATCCAGTGTGGAGATCGAATCACAAAAATGTTGTTATTGTCCAAACTCACTGTGAGCTAACACACTTCAATCCGCCAAGTCAGTTTCACTTTTGTTAATTTTTCTTTTGTTAGAAAATCCAGAAGCATTCATTCATGTCATTTTTGGGCTGTGAAGTTCTCTGGCTGCTCTTATGCATTTGATAAAGTGTTGTTGAGTAGAGTTTAAAATTGTTATGAAACATAAATCTATGCTTTTTGAATTAATGACAGAAGATAACGACAAATGTCCCAAATTGTTCAGTAGAGCCAACATTCTGTACAATGCTAAGAAGTGTGTGAAATACGGTTGGACATAGGACTGGAGTAGAGGGGCTTTAGGGTTTGGTGGGTGTGTTACCCAACGAACCCTAAAAACGAACCACACCTGAGACCAGCAACAGTTCTGTTGATTGGCTGATTGTTGGTCTTTTAGTGTAGATTTTCTGCACTATGGCTCATTTTTAAAGCCTTTTATTTCCCTCTGAGAGATAAAGGACTTTTTGAGATTATTTTGCCTATAATGGTTTATTTTCAAAGCTTCAATCTTATAGGATAATCTTTAAAATCTCTATATAGAATTTAGTTTTTGACACTGAAGACAGCTTAAAGCTGTTAGGTTTCCAGACACCATGAATTCCTGTATTTCATACACTGATTCTAGTCTAAAAGTTAACAATGATCCTGCTGGACATTGTAGTTAGTGCTGTCTATTAATTGGCCAGCCCACACTAGTTTTTGTCTTATCTTGCCACCCAATTGATAATGTTCTGGATATGCCACAGCAGCATTCAAGAAAGGCTTCTCAATCCCAGCCTGAAAAGGAATATGGTAAAAGAAGTTTATATTTTTTTAGAAAGATGAAGTAGAACATTCCACAAAGCTAAACTATAATGTTGATCAATTCAGGAATTGAAGACTTGGTTCAAAATACAATGGTTCAATTGAACATGAAGAAAATAAACTTCTAAAGAGGAGATGTTATGGAAATGTGGAAGATTGAGTTTCTTGGTTTTACATTGTAAAATTAGCACCAGTAAGTATTCAGTGGCTCTCGCTTACTCTTCTCACAGAAAATAAAATCACACCTTAAAGACACTAAGCTTTCCAACATGAATTATCACCTCTGTTCAAGAAAAAAGTGAGGACAGCTCATGTCCCCAATTCATCAGACTGTCCAAATACAATTGCACAGCCGGCCTAAGATCAAGCACACCATTTATTAACTTGAATCTCTTGGTGTCAGGCACAACACTTCATTCATCCTACCACTGTGCTGATCCTGTGGGCCTCTTACTCCAAGACAAGTGGATATATCTGCTCATTCAGGACCCATGGGAGTCCGACACATAAATTGCAAGTGCTTTGGCTTGGTTGTTTTAAGCTTTGCACCTGTGTGTGACCCTCCTCATCCTTTGTGCTTCTAAAAAAGGAATGCCTGTGGTCTGCTGTAAGGCTTGCAGTGTTTAATTATAGGGTATTGCCTGAATGTACGTATTGTTATAGCCACTCTGCACTAATATTATGGCATAGATTCTTTGACTTCTTTGTTCCACTTAAATTTCTGCGTTCAAGTTCTTGTTTCCTTTACACTGCCGGTAGCATATCACCTTGAACTGTACAATTATCTTGTGATATGAAGTCGTTTACATTAAGTCAGTATTTTAAGTTTCTGTGGGAGAACCTGATAAATGGATAAGTAGATGATGTACATTGCTATACTGAGGGATACATAACAAGCATTTAGAAAGCAATAACAAATCTCAAGAAATTACCTTGAACCTTTTCCATTAGGAGCAAAATCAGTGTTTTCCTTGCCAAGTGCCAACTTATTAAAGTATCACTGTTATAAACAATCTAAGAAGGATTTCAGTGCCAAACTTTGCATAGTTTGCGTATAATGATGGAATTGTTTAAACTGCTGTTTACTGCAGAAAGAAAACTTTTTTCAAAAGTCAGAACAAAACCACTTTTCTAATATTTCATGATTTAGATCTAAATTTCATGATTTAGATCTGCTTCCCTGTAAAGCCTTTTCCTCTTTCTGAACATATCAATTCATGCCTCAAACCATGCAGCGCTACTACCAATTCTACTCTGTGCAGAAAGTTTAATATAAATTAAATGCATTTCATGGATGCACTGATCGACTGGGCTGAGTGCAATCGGTTGAGATCAGAAGATGTAAGAATGATAAAAATCTTTCACCAGACAATTTTTCTGTGGAATACATTCTATGCCCTGTTCCCACAATTTGGAATAGACATCAACCTACCAGCCATCAAGGACCAATGCTTGCATGAAAATTCATTCAAACCCTGCAGCACCTCTGTGTAAAGACTCAGTCACACTAATCTGTGATGCTTTTTGCAGTCATTCTAGACAAGGGATCTCCAACAGGTATCTACTGGTAGCTCATGATAATTATACTTATTCAACAAAAATTTGATTTGTTATTTAAAAAAGGAAAAAACTGTTAAAAAAGTCCAATAAAAATTAGGTGCCTTGTTCCCTTTGAAGAATTAACAATTTTTTTGTAAACTAGCTGCCAATCAAACGTTTGTGCTGTTCTGCTGTCTGGTTTGTACGGGACAGTGGGAGGGAGGAGACTCAAGGCATACTTCAGGCACAATTACTGTCGAACCTGTGCAGGTTTATTGTTTATTGTTAAAAGGATCCCCATTAGCTGTCTCCAAAATGGGACGAGCTAGTCTTCCTGGGGTCCATCCAAACAGCAATACAAAACAAACATATTTTACTTTACACAAGATAAATCCTAATCACCCAACATTGATAAAATAAACATAAACGTGAAAAAAATAAAATAAAATTCATAATTATATGATTTTAATATATGAATATATTATTATTAATGATAAGAATAAAAGTAAAACTTTCAAATTTAACTATACACAAAAACAAAACAAAAAATACATTAATAAAAAGAAAGACAATCACCACATTCATAGATAATATATCATATACAATCAACCAATAGGTGTGTTCATCCCAGCTGCAGTACTCAAATAATACATTCTTAAATGGTACTTGAAAGATACCTTGTTATTCAATGTGCATATAGACAATGGGCAATTTTTCCAATAATTGATAGCACAATAAAGAACTGTTCTCTTTAAGGCATTCGATTTTGGACGTGGTAACATCATCTGGCCATCATCCGCTAATCTAGTAAAATGCAAATGAACTTGACTACATCTGACTATTTGATTATGTAGCGAAGCAGGCTGAGAAGACAAAACAATATTCCTAAAAAATGTAGTGATATTATAAGCCATCCTCTTCTCTACTGTTAACCATGAAAGTTGACGGTGCATCCTGTTTGTGTTTGTTCTCATAGGACAATGTAATACTAACCTAGCAGTTCTGTTTTGAGCAGTCTGTAATTTCTTTAGCTGGCATTTAGATGCAGATGAGCACACAGTTGAACAATAATCTAGATGACTCAAAATTAAAGATTTAGCCACCTGTTCCACAATTTGTGAGGGGACATAAAAAAGACATTTCTTTACCATTGCAATACCACAACCCATCCATTTAACTATGATATCAATATGTTCTGCCCATGACAGCCGACTATCTATTATTATACCCAGTAATTTCACTTTATCCACCTGCTCTATATGTTCACCCGACAAATTTAAAGTAATCTTTGGATTAGATGACATTTTATGGTTTGACCCCAAAATCATTGATTTGGTTTTAGAGGTATTTAGCACCAACTTATTTTGTTTTACCCAGTCAAAGACCATATCTAATTCAGCTGATAGAACATTTTCAAGTTCAATGACAGTTTTTGCAGTGTAATACAATGTTGAATCATCTGCATACATTTGTACAGTTGCTTTATCCAGAACTAATGGTAAATCATTTGTGAAAATGGCATATAAAAGTGGTCCCAAGCAGCTCCCTTGCGGGACCCCGCAATCCAAAACCTTAAGATGAGACCAGCTGCCACTGTAATAAACTTTTTGGGTCCTATTTTTAAGATAACTCCTCATAAAAAGTGTGGCAGTTGGACTAAATCCATAGCATTCAAGCTTACTTATAAGGATATTGTGATCTATGACATCAAATGCTGCACTAAAATCAAGTAAAACTACACCTGTCATCTTTGAGTTATCAACTCCCACAAGCCAGTTTTCTGTCATTGCTGTAAGGGCAGAACAAGTTGAATGATTTTTTCTATAAGCATGTTGAAAACCTGTATTCTGTACAGTCAAAATATTCTTGTATTTGTGAAAAAACAAT
>JAVQJG010016996.1:0-22066 GCA_036024015.1 Craterocephalus amniculus | reverse complement strand
ATGTGCAATCAATGAGTCATTAATTGTAATGAAATAGCCACTTTTACCACATACTATACCACGTAGAAAACCATTTTTCTTAGAAAGATTAAAATAATATCAGGTATAGTTCCTTTAAGGCTGTTTTCACTCTTCATATTTTTCTGTGTTAAGCACACGGCAGCAAAATCCTGAGCAGACATGAAACTCTGCAACAGCTGCTGTTTAAACATTTTCCACTTTGCACAGGATTTTTGGACTGGTTTAATGTTGTCATCAAAATTTGTTACAGCAAAGGTTCTGCTGGCATGAATTTCTTCTATCACACACATTTGGAAAGATTGCTGACGTGAAAGTTAATTCGGCTCTCTTTCCACACCAGAAAACGCTGCTAGGTTGCAAACTTGGACAATGCAGTTGTTATTTTTAAATTATAGTCAACTCTTTTTGGAGAAAATTACTGTCAAATTCATTTTTTATGAAGATTTTTCTGAAGTCTGTGCTGCTCAGGTTGCATAGCTTGGACTGAACTCATAGCTTGAGTTCCCATGGCAGCGAAAGAAATGTTTACCATAAGGATTGACTGATGAAGGTCTGTAATATTTAAAATAATTAGCAAAATGACACACCAAATTTCTATCAATGCGCAGCTATGCATATGTCAATCGGCTTGTAGATGGTTATTCTGATTTATGTTCATGATCTGAGATTTTTGTATATTTATTTATGTATAATGAACACGCAAAACGTACTATGAAACTCTGCATGAAGGAGCTACTGCAGCACTGTGCTGCTGCAAGAACTCGCTTTGCGGCTCCTTTAAATGAGTAGAGCCATCTAAGTTGGATGTCAGTCACGTGTCGAGCGGCTAAAGCTGCCAAAATATTTTACCGCTTTGGACACTGCCCGCTTTCTCGCCTTGCCTCGGGCGTCTTTGCCGCTTTTGGTCTGAACGCACAGTTAGGCTGATTACAGTCCAGTCGCCCTAAAATCTCACATCATCAAAGTCCGAGGGCCCACACTCATCTGCACAAATCAGGCAGCATGTTGAGCATCATGTTTTTGATTTCTTAAGTACTTTTATCAATAAATAATATATTTCAGCCTGCTCTATTTTGTGAGGAGGTCCATAAATTCCATGTGGATACCGTGACAGTCGCTTGGATTTATGACTACCTAACAAACAGACTCTAGTTTGTGAGACTGAAATGGTCAGCAGAATCCGTAGTTTTCAGATGTTTCTGTGATGGACAAGAAGCAGTACAGGAAACTGTGTTCAAGATGAGGTGATTATTGCTGACTGCTCAAACGGCTCAGAAACAACCATAGTACACTTTAGGATTAAACACAAACTGTCTACATTCGGCGAGATGCAGTGTTGGAGGAATACCTTGGCGTTCAGCTTGGGGTTGGCTTTTTTTTTCTTTTTTCTTTTTTTTTCTTAAACAAAATCAGACGTTCTACAATATTGTGATTTAATTTCCCTCTGGGGTAAATTGTATTTTATTTTTCATTTAATTTCCTCGTAAAAGTAAGCTATCTTTTAAATAACCCTAGAAGGGAAATAATTAAAGCATCAAAGAGCCTTTAAAGAATTTGTACAATAATCAGTGTTCACTTCGGACTGTCCCAGGTGTTCAGAGACTATAACTTTATGATAGTTGCTGGACCTAGAAAATGAAGAAGTCATCTTTCATCTGATGAAATTACAGTGTGGAATACAGCGTTTTTTTAAGGGCTTCACACACAAAGCCGACAACAACCCCTCGGGAAGGTCTGAAGTTTTTTGTTTTTTTTTATGCACTGTTGGCTCAGTTGGAATCTGTCAGAACCTCTTTGGGTTGATTTATCATGTTGAATTGGCCTTAGGTCTGTCTATAAGAGACATTACTCCGATTGGATGTTTATAATAGTGAATGATGTTTTATGTTAATATGACCTTAACCATTTTTTTATTCATTAAGCTAAAATGCTTTAAGTGCAAACCAACCCATGCAATGTGCCAGTTAAAACATAAACTTGACTGTGATACATATGCCTAACAAAATTCACAGATGTCTGACTATGTTGGGTAAAGGACAGCATGAAGAAATGCAGCAGGAGGTCCTGCTTTTACCGCAGCTTTTTTAAACTGGTGTTATATTTGAAAGTTCTAAAAGTATATCCAAGAAGCAAAAAAACTGTACTGCAATGTAGGCCACACTGAAGGCAAAGTTCATTTCACGATTTCCTGCTCATTATGTGATGTCCATGAATTTTGAACTGCTTTTGAAAGAAGCCTCTGTAGTGTCTGGTCATTAGCAACACACAGGCAATGTAACCAGTAACCACATTTAGACATACCAGTCGTATTTGGCTGCAAGCTACTGGTCAGTCACCCCTTTAATGTGACAATAGCAATTAGTGAAGCATTGACGAAAGAAAATGCTCATTTTAATCTTGTATCACTCTGCAAGCAATAATGTGACTTTGCACCCTTTGTGTTCTGATCAGACCAAGCAGTGTTACTCTGCTTAGAACGAGCTGAAATGTTTTTTATATGTGCAGGTTCTGACTTTAAATTCAGGTTTTCTGATCTGCCAGGTCTGAATTGACAGCAGCAGGGATCACAGATGGTATGCTTTTACAAAGACGACGTGATCATATTTTACTTCATTTAATTAGATCTGTATTTCAGGCATAAATCTGCAAAGGGTAGTATGATTAGGCCTCAGCAGCTGTACTGGTTCGTGTTTTACTTGTTGAAGCTCTGCTGCAGAGCACACGTAAACAGCTGCTGTTTCAGGTCCTTGAATGCTAAATTTATCTCAAGGTGGAGTTGCATATGCCATCACAGAGGTGCAGGACATTAACAGCATCCAAACATCTGTGCATTTCAACAGCTTGAAGCTGGCACACTGGCACAGACAGCTCTTTCTGTCCAATCTAATCATGATCTGACTACAAATGTCAAACTACAAACAAACGTTGATGTTTTCTGACAATCAGTTGATAGTTCAGTGATCAATTTGTAACTGCGTAATGGATTTTAAGCCAGGACTAAATCTCATAGCACTTTCTCCCTCACTTATAGTTTCAGACAATTTATTTTTTGAATTGTCATTTGTTCATATCATCTACTAATATGGCGCCCATTGTCTTGCTCCAGGTTGTCAGTGTGATTACTAAAACTAAGAGGGATCTTTTTCTTGTTTTTTTTTAAAGTTTGCAGTCAATAAACAAATAAGTGTTTTTCTATAATGATATAATGTTGACTGTTCATGCTGATTTCCTAAACTGTTACACACAGTTGAATTTCAGTGCTTTTTTAAATCAAAGATTAAACTGACTTCTTGTTTTGTAGGTTTTTTTCTTGTTCTTCTCATATCTTTCACCCTTACTTTGGCTACCAGTGCCCTACTTTTTGTCCCGTCACCTCTTGTTGACTTCATCTGTCTGACTGAAAGTCTTTCCACTATTTGTCACGGTATTACTTTGTCTGTTTGGTTTTGCTAAATCTTCTTCTTTTTTTAAAATGTGTTACAACCTGATAATGAAGGGTATATTTGAACAATTGCAAATTCTTAAAATGTTGCACTGATGTTAAATGAAGTTCTTCTGTGTCTCCACAGCTCCACCACCCAGCAGATTCAACAGGAGAGTGTCAGGTAAGAAGCGTGGGTGTGAGATCACTGATGTGTGTGTGTCTGTATGAGTTTGACGTCATGTCCCTTAAGTGTAATCCACACTGGGGATGACATTACACATCAGTCTCGGTAGCTCACCCTCAATTTGTTTGTGTGTTTGTGTGTGAGAAACAAATGCAGTTTAGGGCGAGCCTTAGCCTTACTAACAGTGTTTAGGCAATGAGTTGATAATGAGTGTGTTTGCACTCTGTGAAGAAGCTCTGCTGTCAAGTGTTTTAAGTTGTGTGTAGGCTTTGTTTCTGTGTTTGTGTCCGTGGTCTCGTGTGAGCAGCACTCTGGTTTTCTCACGCTCAGTTGTACTCGCCTAGTGTTTACATAGGAGTGATTAAATGACATCAGCCGTCACAGAGCGCTGCACTTTGATTAGGCTTGGGTGTGTCACCTGATGTTTATCTTTTCTGCTGCCCTGCATCACAGTCTCATCGGTCTTTACTCTATTAAAAATCCTAATGAGCTTGTAGTAGTGTTAATTCTCGCAGCTTGTTTTGTAACCTTTACTGTAGGTCTAGTTGTTAAGAGCTACGTGCGGCTGTGTGTGAAACAAAGTGGCTTCAAGTTATTTTGTCAACAGCAGTTTTTGGTGGTCCAAGCAGACATTTTGTTATGGTTCTGCTGTTTGACACAACAATCCTTTGTAAACCGTGTGTATACATGTTGGTAGAACAACAACAAAAACTGACGTCACTGTGATGCTCACCTTGTTTCTCAGAGATTGTACCACAAAGGCCCTTTGTTAGTTGTATTTAAAAAAAAAAAAAAAAGCCATTCTTAAATTCGATAGATTTCTTTAAATTTGCAGGCAATTTGTGTATTGTTTTTTCACGGACCCCAGATTTGAAAGGATGAAAGGAAGAACAGCTTAAAGCAGAACTATGCAACTCCAGCTTAGAGCTCCCCCTAGGGTTAGGGTTACTGTACGTTGCTATGTTGGTAGCAGTAGAGTCCTGTTGGTCCTGCAGCGATCATTTTACTCACGAATTGCAGGTAAATATTCCATGGATTATATTTTTTCTGGTGCGGACGGATCGCAGGTAAGAATATGAATTTTATTTAATTTTTGTAGGCGTGACTGTTGTTTTACTGAAGCTGTTCGGTACCGGGGCGGCCCGTGGCGTGTAGCTCGGTGTGGCGCTTCACCCCGGCACCCAGCACAGTGAAGGAGAGTTTCCCTGCTGACCAAAGAAAGGGATAATGAATGTTACCTTCTTTATACGGGACTCTTCAAGTACGAAACAGCAGGTTTCTTCCTCGGCCACGTTTGTTTTTAATCAATTGCACCGCTGGTTTGTAACACGTCTTGTGTTGGCCGGGTAACCCTGCCTTCCAACCCCTGACGCAAGCTAATTGAACCGAATCTTCACTCTGTCTGGCTGTGTAGAGCTAGTTTTAAGGAGCTGATGTTTAGATGGTGGGAAGCCAAAGAACCGATGCTTATTCTGGCTCTGACATGCTAAAGCAGGTTTTGTTGTCGCGAGATGCTCTCGGGTCTGACCATCCGAAAGTTGCAAGTGCTGTTTTCAGGACAGAGACACCGGGGGGAGGGTAGAAACTGGCAAATCACCCTGCCAAGTCTTTGTTTACCACCACAGGGATTGTGAAAAACATTTATGAGGTAAAAATGTTGCATAGTTCTGCTTTAAAGCAGTTGCCCTCAGATGGCGACCTGCGGTCCACATCTGGCCCACAAGCGTCAAATTTGTGGCCCCCAAGCTCCCCCAAGCTGCATCCTTTGACTAAAGCCTCGGTTTACCATTCTCCGTTCAAAAAACCGCTGAGACATCAAAGCTTTTTTTAGCTGCTCCCAGTCCCGCCCAGTGATGGTAGAAAAATGGACAAACCTTTTGCCATGGGACCCGTAGGTTTCTGAAAACCCAAAAAGAGGCTCATTGGGCCGTTCCCTTTGCCATCTTAGCAGTGTCATGAGTCTCTTCACACCCAGAAGATACAAAAATGGGCGATGAGATGGCGCTGAGAGGGGGGGCTGGGAGTCGGGGAGGGATGATTGACACCTATTGAACTCTGAGCTGCCTGTAGCTACAAGCTAACCAAGCTAACCCAGAAATAATGGGAGCCAACCAGCTGATGGAGGTAGGCAGACTAAAGCTAAGACGCTGTTAGCTGGCCGTGAACTAAGGCTGTTCTAACCTTTGCTTTCTTTTATCGGATATCTGGCACCTGTCACTCAAAATGACACGCCCCTAATTATGCAAAATATAAAAATTAAGTTGCATCTAAACTAATGAGTAAAAAATTAATTCACTCCCCCCACAGTTGTCACAAAGGTAAACTTGAAACCCATAAAGGTTTATAAGCTTAAAATATTTTTTTTAGGCTTGTAAACTTGTTTAATTCTGTTATGAAGTTGGCCGAAACATGGGAGTCTGCGGGTGATTTGCTCTGTTTTGGAGCCAGCCCCAGCAGATGAGGGAGGAACTGCAATTTTTGGCACTTTGCGTAGGCTTCACATTTCTAAGCGAGAGGTTTCCGCTTGGTCCCATTTTATAACATAGTTATACCAAGTATGCTTCTCCATATCTTGTTGGCTTGATTGGCTCTTCCCTCTGTCATTTATTCTGTCCAAACTGCTTGCGGTTCAGAATGCAGAAATTCAGTTCAAAATGTCTGCAGCAAAGAAAGGAGGACGCCAGGAATTATTTTGAAGTGGGTTAATGTAAAAGTTAAAAATCATAAAGAAATTGTTATTATTCTCAGATGCTATTGAGTCAATGATGATGATTAGTCAATAATTTAACCATCTTGTTTCCTCAGCAAGAATCGTTGTGATATTTTGTCTGGTGACAGAATTAAAGCTGCAGTTTAGAAAGAGGAGGAGGAAAGACAGGGCCTCAGCAGGTGAACTTTAGTACTCCGAGATGTGACTGTGGCTATATAGTTAATTTATATGTTGTCAAAGTCATAATCTTTGATACCAAAGTGTTTACCTGACCTTCACATGATTTACAGACTTTAAAATCCATGAGAAAGGGTAATCATTTTTACATGTTTTCAGTTAAAATAAGAATAAGATATAAAAATGAACATTTTCCATTATATAAGTACAAGTACAAATACTTGATCAAACTTTTAATGGGCACATTTAGTGTTTCATGTGGAATCGCTATGTTAATCTGGTCAGGTGACAGAATTGAGGGTGACAGGTAGTAATGAGAGGAGCAGCAGTAGATGGAGAGCCAGGTGGAGAAGCAGGTGAAGAGGGAAGGTCACAGGTGAGGTCTCAAACTTTTGCTTGTTCAAATTTTCTGTCCACTTTAAATTTTTGATATAGCATATGAACATTTGGCAAAAAGTGCAAAAACACATCATGTTTTAGCACCTGTTTGTTTCTTAAATTACCTTTGCCATAACGGATACATTGAGGTCTTTTCTTGAGGTTCTTTATATCTATATTTAAAAAGAAAATGTTCCTTAACTCACTCCAAAATATTTGCTTTGTACTCATTTCACTGCTAATGTTTTGTTATTTGACTGTTTATACAAATTTAAACAGGCATTGTTTTTTCTTTTTGTTTTGAATGTAACTATTATGACGTGTTGCGACTTGTAGGATTACAAACGTACCTTTGACCTATTAAAGGTACTAGTTGTGGCCCTTGAAGATTTGTATCTGAGCACCTCTGGCTTCAAGAAAAGATACTTTCCATCAGTGTGTTAAAGTTTTTGTAGAAAGAAAAGAAAGCTCAGGCTAGTGGGCTATACTTTCTGGGAGCCATAAGAGCTTTCTCCACTAAAACAGCGATGGTTCTTCCAGCCAGAGCTGAACTTGGAACCAGTTCCTTCACTGCCCTAGCAGCTAAAATGTTGTGACTGCCTTTTTTAAAAATCCTAAGCCAGTGTCGTGTTCTGTGCGCTCTATTCTGGAGAAAACACAAAAAAATTAGGTACAACATGGATGTTAAGTTAGAGCATCAGAGCAAGAACATTATCCCAGTTATCATCTCACTTTCCTGCTGTTTAATGTTTTATATCACCAGTTGTGTCACCGAGTGCTGCCCAGCGGGCGTTTACATTCATTCAGTCACTTTGGCCCCTAAATATTTAAGCATTGTTCATAATAATGTTTTATTATCAAATGTTTTATTAAAGTCAGCCGGCATTTATAGATCCTGCTCATAACGGTTTGACTTGATTATATCATTGACCACCTGTTAGTATTTAGAAGAACCAAATTGGTTACAGAGAGGATTCACAAGCAACAACGGTTGTTTAAAGTTGTAACTAAACTGTCAACATCTGTTTTCTTAAGAACAAATCCAACGTCAATCTGTTGTTTTGAAGGTAAAATATCTCTTTGCACTGTGGTAATTTAAAGAAATATAGGATGTATTAGAAGGGATAAACGTATCAAAATGGCATGATCACATCATGCTGTATTGTTTCTCTTGCTGTGGTAAATTATCCCAGTTTGTACTACCTTAAAACTAACTACAGCCGTGAACTAGCACTGGAATGGCTTTGTCATTTATACCAGTAAATACTGGGAATGCCTTTGCTGCAACACTAACTGGTTTAACTGTAGTTTATTTCCACATCATCAGATCCCTCTAGAAACATTTGAAAATAAATAATCACCTGAGTAATGATTTTGGAGAATTAGGAGGAAGAATCTGCCTGAGATGCCATCTTTATTTTTTCCTTCCTCGGGAGAGACCTGCTTCCACCTTCAAAATGCTGTCAGCAGTGTTTGGAAGCATAAAAACACCTTTGAAAAGTGAAGGCTTGCTGCAGAAATGTAGTTGGTGGCATCCTGTTTAACCAGGAAGGAAGAGGGCAGTGCAGATGCACCCACTTTGTTATGAATGGAGGGACCACTTTGTTCCTCTTGCTGCAGGAAGGGAGGCACAGGTGGGCCCTGCAGACTGGGTCATGACATCTTCTGCGTGACCAGAGAGGCACTTATTTAATTTCTCTCGGTCAAAGATATGACACTGGTCTGATGGAAGGCTGTGCTGATGCGTGGATTAGATAAATAAATCGACTCACCACTCCAATCCTAAATCCTCCTTTTGTGCTTATTTTCTCTGGTTCTTTGCTCATTTCACAGTATGTATACAGGGGCTTCAAGCCCCTCTCAGGCAGCAAAATCTGCAGTTTGTGAATTAAGCTTTTAAGAAAGTGAAAAAATAACCCATAAATCTTAGCACCCTTTCCTTTATCTGAAAATCTTTTAATTTAGATTATTTGCGGTGAGAGAGATGTTTAAGACTTTGAGGGGGGGTGTCCAGAGCTTTTAGCATTTCGGCAACATGTGCAAGAATTTAATACAACTTTGGAGATTAAATAAATCCTCATAATTTCTTGCCATTTAGATTCTTCCAGAGTTGCTGTGAATCTTGCTTCATCTTGAATGAAAAGACTTTCAGGGTCTGGCTGTTAAATAATTGATTTACTTTTGCAGCAGCACAATCCAAATCTATGAGGGTAATTAAGTGAATGAGTTAGGATAATACCTGCCTTGTTGTTTTGTTTACATCAAGATGTCATGTATTAGCAGGTATTTCATCAGATATATTACCTTTTAATTGTAGCTGCATATGAAATCCTAACTTGTGAAAAGAAAGAGATTGGCCTCTGGTGGAGTCTTCATTTGCAATACACTAACATAACTAACATCTTTTTGAGGTGAAAATAGCAGTTTTTTTCTTTTTAATGCTTGGTACACAGTCATTTGCAGAATGCTGGTCACATATCTTCTTATGACCCCACTTGCATTATGTAGACCCCACTGGAGCCTTGTGCCTGTAAATGTTGCCATTTTTCTGCAGAAAGCCATGGGTCCAGCAATTTTCAGCTTTTCCAGAGGCTTGATTCGCTGTGTACATGTGCACTTGCATGTGTACTTGCCTCTTTCTGTAAGCGCTGCTGCTCTACATAAATGGGGTCACCCATGAAACTATAATGGGAGCACTGTTTGTTCAAGGACCAAAGCTGGCACATTCATCTAGGATAAACTGGCCGGGGAGTTTGTATGGCAGGCATCAGGGATCTAGCTCTACTGCTCTGTAGATTTGACTCCCCACTGACCCAAATTTAACTTTTTTTTTAAAGGTTGTGCTTCTAAAATATGAATTTGCCATAATGTATTAGAGTGTAATGTGGCTTCTACTAGTTGTCCTCTTGTAGGAAACAGTAGTCACTGATTGCAAGTTAATTCTGTCACTACAAGTGCTCTCAGCACACTGAGGGTAAACGTGCTGCTACTGGCCATGGAAAATGAATTGATCACTTTGAATTAGTGAAAACAGCCAATGGGACAACTGTGTCCTTTGATGTGGTTCTGATTGCCGATAAAGGCTTTACCATATCAGACACAAAACAGATGCTTGCAGGAGTTGTAAAAATCTTGTGATGAAATCAGAAATCAGCTCTTGCTGGGATGAGTTGACACCATTTAAAAATGCAAACTTGAAGGTCTTGAAGTGTCATTTGTTGGAGAGGTTTTGGAAATTAAACCATTTTAAATCAGTTTTATTATTATTTTTGTTGACAATTCTCCTGTCTCGCATGTCTAGTCTCCTGCCAGCTGTTTGATCTGATGATATCAATCTTTTTTAGTGTACTTTTTACATGATACTTTTACATGATAAACCTTGGAGCTTTTGGGTAATATCTTATTGTTGGTCCAGATATCGTTCTCACTCCCAGTTCTCTACGAAATTCTGGTTGGTGAAGCCCTGAGGCTCAGCATTGATTTCTGATCTGACCTGTCTGATCGAGCTGAACTAAAGGAGTTGGCGCATGTGACACCTCTGAGGTCACGGCGGTACAAACATCTTTGGTATGGCTCCTGAGAGATAAAACGTAACTTTGGCACACACGCTTTGAGACTTGTGTGTTTAGTATGAAATGTCATGTGAGAAGTGGAGTGTGTCTGCAGAGTTGGAGAAACACAAATACATAGTGACAATTTGAAATGACCTTGTCAGTGTTTGTCTTCTGGTGTGGCAAAACATGTCGCAGTGCATGTGTCACTTCTTCCTCTGGGCTCCTCAAATGTCCTGTGGTCCTCTTCCCTTCTGCAGGCCTTCACCTCATTTTGTGCCCGTACTTGTTTAACTTCTTTCCCTTCATTCTTAAACCAACACTAACAAATGCAATATCTGGCTTTTTCTGACTAGTGTGTATTTCTGTTTTTTAATAATGCGTTTCTGTTCTATCGCTCACATTTGTGTCAAAATGTTATCAACCACTAAATTATTTCTTCATGTGTAAATGTCGCTCACCATCATGAGTGGAATGAATGGACAATGTATGAGTTTGCTTTTAATTACATTTGCAGCTCACATTTGCTAAAGTTAACCAACACTTTGTAACTTTTCATTAAAGTAAATAATGTCAAAGTCATTTAAATGTTTCAATAGTGGAATTATGTGTTTTTATGTCTTTGGTTGTCATTTTTAATCAGTCTTTGCATTTTAAATGTGTTTTGAAATGGATGCTCTGCGCAGGTCTGTTAAACACTTACCAGTTTTATCCTTTAATTATTCTGTAAACTCGCGCTCTCTTTCAGTTTGTGCAGAGGCATTCAACCCAGATGATGATGATGAGGACACTGAGCCCAGAGTGGTTCACCCAAAAACAGATGAACAGCGCTGCAGACTGCAAGATGCCTGCCGAGACATCCTACTTTTCAAAACACTAGATCAGGTAAATAATTCTGAGAAATATTCTACAGATGCCAAGCATTTAATCAAACCATGGTGGAAAAAAAAAATGCTTTTTTCAACATATTCATACTTCCTGTTGTGATGAATTACTGTACTGTAGTTGTTTGTATGTTACGGTATTCATATAATACACATAAAAAAGGCTCTGAGGAGGGTTAGATGAATTAAGAAAATACTCAGTGTCTGCTTTTTTTTTTAACCAATTACAGGGTTATCTGCTTCCCTCATTGATCAGAAATTAGACAAGAAAAAAGTCATTTAGATCAACATTCTGCTTAGAGATATAGATTAATTTATCTTTTAATACTTGCAAACTCAGACCTGGTCTCTGTGATGTTGTTGCACACCAAAGAAAGAGATGATACTTGATATTTATTTGGGTGTTTTGGGGGTTTTTATAGTCTGTTTTTATTTCTGTGGCATTTTGTATAATAACTGTTTGACACCTCGAGAGACTCTGTCGCATGGACCCCTCCTCCTCTGTTTTCACAAATTTCCATCAGGGATAATTACATTTTGTCATCATCAGAAACTTAAATGATGTTTTGACTGCTTTCGATGTTGCACCTTATTTCACCTGGTGTTTGTTGTCTGACATCATCTCTGTTGTTCTGCTTTTAGGAGCAGTTCTCACAGGTGCTGGACGCCATGTTTGAGTTAAAGGTTCAGCCCCAGGAGCACGTCATTGACCAGGGATACGATGGAGACAACTTCTATGTCATAGAGCGGTAGGAATTGGCCACACCTGTTGAATTTATTGTATGTGGGCCAGTTTATTTATTCAAATACAGCCTGTTTTCTTCAGGAAGTTTGAATGCAAAACGATAAACACGTTTCATAGCTTAGTGTAAAGATGACAAAGGAAAAAGTGACATGTATGTAAATTTATTTTGTTTTATTGGTATTATACTGAATGAAGGGACACATCGCTACTAACTATGGCAGAGCAATACAATATCCTGCAATATACAACTTTATAATGTTCATTTATTTGCTTGTCGGCTCAGTTTGGATACATTTGAAGCTGGTCTGTGAGGTGGATTTGAATTCAACTGCACTACAGGGAAAGTGCTTGTTTTTTACAAATAAACAAAAAGGTGTCACAATGTTTAAATGTCTGAGCGGCTAAATGGCAGCTTTAAAATATAGGTACGCTGTATTTTAATGTGATAGATAAAAGTGTGGGCTGAAAGCCCTTGTACTTGGGCTTGTGTTGTCATTTAAGCTTACAACATCTGTACATCTGTATCTGTGTAGTACCTGGAGTCTGTGTTTGTCATTTTCCTCGTATATACATAGTGTGTGTGCACAGCCTCTTGCTGAACAGGTATTGTTGACGTTGTATTACCTTTGAAAGTGCTCACGGTATCATTCTCAATGTAGAAGACAAACACTTTTAAAATGGAAAATTATGAATATTTGTCAAATGCTGCAGCTTTAAACTATGCTGCACTGAGAGGAGTGAAAGTTTCTGTCATTTGTTGGTAAGAAAACATGGATAGGTGACTGCTTTCTTAAAAATATCTCAGTTTTTAGCTTCTTGCACTTAAAACGTGTCTAGTGTTTAGCTGGGCGCTGGTCATTGTTTGCCTCCATTTGTTCCTGGCCCGACATATCGGTCCAGTACAGTGTTTTAGCTCCACTCGTGCACTATCTCTCCATCTGCTCACACACTTTCTAACAGCCTGCTCCCTCTCTCTGTACAAGACATGCAGTGACCTTTAAGAGCAGCACGCCTGCCTGATCATATATTATCCAGGGTTTTCCGTGGCCTGTACAAACTCTTAAGTGGAAGCTAATGTCATCCATAGGGTGGGGTGTCGACATGTACGCACAGAGAAAAGCGGGAAATAAATTGAAATAAAGCAACACATTGTTAAATGTTTCCTATTCCAACTTTTTAATTACTCACACAGCCATATTTATACCTCTTGTAGCTTTTCCAGTGTTTTTATGATTTTGTTCCGCAGCTTTAAATAAGATTAGGTTGTCTCTGCTATCAGCTGAGTCTAAATAGTCTTTGGATTTTTTTCTGTCTAGCCGGCCTGTGTGCTACCATTTGGCAAGAGCACACTTAGCTGAAGAATAAACAGTCCCTCTCTGAGGCGTAATAGACGGGAAGTAACTGGAAATCCGTCATAAACACTCAGGGAAAAGAGACATTATGGGAGTGGCATGCACGATGTGAGACGGATGGCAGTATAAAAAGTCAAATATTTATATTTTTGTCAGAGCAAGAATAAACTCTTCATTTGGCTTTTGTTATTTTATATCACCGTATGCCCTATTTATCAAAAGGAACTGGGCAAGACATGACTAGACATGAAATCTTTTAACAGCGTTAGTGATGCAGGAAACATCCATATGTCCTCCTAGCAGTGTGCTTCACCACGGTAGAGTACACACGGCTCATTAAACATCACCCAACGACATTGCAGCGTTGATAGACGGTGGCTGAATTGTTTGTATCAATTGCTAAATAAATCGTGAGGCTCCTTACATTGGCTCGGGTAGATTTCTAAAGTGAAATTTATCAGCAACCACAGCTTTCACACCTGCTTATAGTGCTGAACAGTGTGAGGAGCTGTGTGTGTAAACAGGCTTCCCCAACTTCAGCCAGTTGACAATATGAGTGATCGCTCTCCTCATGGTCACGGTAATCCCGTCAAAGTAACCTAATACTCCTCTGTGTAGCCAATGAGAGGGCAGTCTATCGTGCAAAGTGACTGAGTAATCCGACCAATCGGCATCAATCAAAATTACCTTCCCCGTGTATAATCCTCATATATAGAGAGAGGCAGGGAGGACAGAGCTGCTCTGCTTAGGTGTTACTCTCTTATTAAACCAAGTGTGCACTCGCACTTTGAGAGGTTTCTCTCACTTTAATGTGTATTTTTAGTTACAAACCAAATGTTTTAGTCTGTGATATGATGTAATCGCAGTCACACGATGAGCTGGTTATTGTGTGCTAAATAAACATGGTCCTATCCAGGGTAACAGATGATCTGTACTGGCTATCTGAACTGAACTGTAGGGCAGTAAACATCACACATTTTGTCTCCTTCCTTTTGTTTTTTCCTCCCTGTCCTTCTCTATAGGGGTGTGTACGACATCGTGGTAAAAGGAGTATGTGTGGGTCAGTATGACAATAAGGGCAGCTTTGGCGAGCTGGCGCTAATGTACAACACGCCGCGCGCTGCCACCATCGTAGCCACCGAGGAGGGAGCACTATGGGGCCTGGTAAGAGCACACAGATAACCGGCTGAAGCGGGAGGATTTATGGCACGTTGCTGGATTAGTAAAAGTACTAAACCATCCAATTTGTTTCTACGTTTTCTGTGAACTTTTATTTTTTATAATCCTTTGTCCTTTTCAGTAAAGAGGGTTCTTTATTTGTCTTTGAAGTTCTTTTCCTCTTCAAGATATTTATATATATTTCTAGATATTTTATTTCTGAGCGTTGCATTGTGGGGATGCGGACATGTTTCTTTCATCGGTGAGCTGTGATGCTCATACATGTTAAGAATGGAGTCCTGTAAATCTATGAATGGAGCCAGTGCTCTGCTCTGATGTTTTGTGCTGCTGCAGCGCCTCCCAGTGGCCACATTTCGAGTACAACTATCTGCCTGTAGGATGTATTTGCTTACTTCATCTCTTTATTTAGTTTTGCTTGTTTTCCATAGGATCGCGCTACATTTCGTAGACTCATTGTAAAGAACAATGCCAAGAAGAGGAGGATGTATGAGTCTTTCATCGAGTCTGTGCCCTTACTTAAAACACTGGAGGTGAGTTTAGGTTTTGGATGAGCTATGGAACAGCTTTCAAACCCTGTGGGGATTTGCTCTAGTGTTTTAATTTACATTTTACTAACCAAAACACAAAGTCAACTTGATGAAGCCCAATGATTTTTTCTTATTTTCAAGAAATATAATTACTAAAATAAATGATAGGTTGAAGCACTGAAGCCAAACTTCAAGTTATGGTGTTTGTTCATGTATGGTATGTTTACTACTGTACTTACGGAACAACCAAAAGATAAAGATTATTGGGGCTGAAAGAAGAGTTTAGATGGCCAAAATCAACATGAGTTATCGCTGACACAACACTCACTGCTCCCACAGTCTCAGTTTTCTGTGTTTTCTTTTGTTGACATCCCTTTTCTCATTTTTCTCTGTCCAGGCAACAGAGAGAATGAAAATAGTGGATGTATTAGGAATGAAGCAGTTTTCCGATGGCGAGCGCATCATCACGCAGGTGAGGGTCATTTCATGTTTCTACTTGCATATAAGTAAATTTTCATTGTATTTCTAAGTGTGTGTTGTGTGTTTCCTCAGGGGGATAAGGCCAACTGCTTCTACATTGTAGAATCCGGGGAGGTCAAGATCATGATGAAGAGTAAAGTAAGATGCTCATCCCACCGTCTTCATCTTATTCTCCACTGCTTCATGTTTTCTTGTGATTCAGCCACTGGTGGAACCTGATGAACGATGACAGGCTCTGATTCTAATCTACCTGCTAGTTTCTGTTTGGCACATTTGAACAATGACAACCCACACAAGCCATTAAGATCTACCAGTGTGGAAAAGTGTTTCCTGGTTTTGCCTAGCAACAGCAGGAATCCCGATTGCCTCCTCAGCCACCGAGTGCCTCTCGCTGGGGGGAGAACAGGAGGCACTCAGGGGCTCCTAACCTTTAATCCTGTTCGCTGCTCTGCTCTGCTCCCTCCCTGCAGACGAAGGCCGACCATGCAGATAATGCGGAGGTGGAGATAACGCGCTGTAGCAGGGGTCAGTACTTTGGGGAGCTGGCCTTGGTCACTAACAAGCCCCGGGCTGCCTCGGCCTACGCAATGGGAGATGTCAAGTGTTTGGGTGAGACAAAACGCACATTAAACACAAATCAGTGTTACTGCTAATCATGAAGGCAAGGGAAGTGATCCTGCAGCCAGATGAGTTTCCAGCAGTGTTGAGGGAAGTAATAATAAGTTTGTTTGAGTCATAAATTGTTGAACAGACTGTCTTTGGAATCCGTTTTTAGCTTTTTACTAAATCCTTTGAAGTGGTTTAATGGAGCAGATGTCATCGGATATCAAGCGGTATTTAAGTTGTGTTGAATTCTTCATTGGTGTTTGACTTGTTTGTCGTCACCTGTTCGCTTTTGTTGACTGAAGGCTTTTCTACAATGATTTTTATCTTTGAAGTGGGAGCACTAATTCAGGTTCCAAAGTGCATGAGCAGCTCTTCACTCCTGAAAATTACAAGATTTTAATTGCTGTGGTGGTTCTCCTGTCACCAATGCCAGGCCTATGAAATTTTCACTGATTTATTTGTTTGATTCTTCAGATAAAGCTTTTATTTATTTACTCCAAAGGGTTGTTTTGTGTTTGTTCATGGCATGTCTGTTGGACTTCTGCTGTTCCCCTGTTGTCTCCTCGTCAGTACCATGAAGAGTCATTCACAGTTTTCCTGCAGAGAAGATGGCATTCAGGCATCCTGTAGCCACAGAGACAGTTTCACTCATCATTCTCACAAACCAGCAGGATTTATAGTAGAGAAGCACCGATCCAGTTTTTTCCAATCAGATTCCAATCGCCCAATACCGATCCGATACTACTGTTGAATAAATGAGCTATATATCTTGCCATGTGAATAAAGGTATCAGGCTTGACATAAATATTTAACCTTGTTAAAAAAAGGTAATTAATTAACATATATTTAAATGTCCTATTTGTAATATTATTTATTAACAATTAAAGTTTAACTTAGCAGCAAAAAGAAAGAAATATCACTTAACTCTGATATCTGATCTAGCTAATAAGGCAATATTGGAGCTGATATCTGGGTATAGGATCGGTGCATATCTATTTCATAGCTCTCTTTTGGTCCCTTTGAGATTTCTTGAACATTTAATTCTCTCTTGAATTTGAAGCAGATATGTTGCTAGTGATTGGAGTTATCTACTTTTTTTTTTGCTAAAAGAGGCATTTTTATTCAGCTCAGGCTCTAATCTGAGCCGAGTTTCCTGGCTTGGTCTATCTCATTCATTCTGATCTATACACATCCTCCCAACCCATCAATATTGCTTCATTAATGTTTTAAAGCCTCTTGGGGAAAGCCATGTGTCTCAGCACATTGCCAGAATTGAATTATGGATCCTCTGGGACTCTGGAATCTTCGACCATATATAGAATGACAGAGTAGTCTTATGTGGGTCAGCCCGGCTCAGCCATCCCAGTTTAAGCCATGTGAATAAGAGGCTAAGTACCAGGAACACTTTTATATGAAATAAAAAAAACAAAGGAGGCGCTTTTCTGAAATCTACCAGCACTGTAAACGGTCTTGTTGCCCACCCTGTTTCCTGGTAATCGAACACCAGCTTCTGTTGCTCAGGATGATTTCATTTCTGCCATCCACGAAAAAAAGTGCAGATAAAGAGGTATTGAGAAATTGAATCAATAAATTGTTGACAGCTGAGAATGCTGAGTCTCCAACTCAGTTTAGAGAAAACTAAGTGATGAGACTTCGAATTATTTTGAAAATGATTCATTGTGGCTCAGGGGGCAACACTTCCATTATGTTTCTGCCTATGAATGTCTAAGCAGAGCTGTAGACGGGCCAGAAATGAAATGAGCTTTTTATTTTCTATGAAAGTCAGACCAGAAGAACTAGAGCAGGAGGTGCATTGTTGTGCAGTGACCCACATGTGAAACATAGCAGGTGCTTGTTTGGATCTGTAACATTTTCGTACCTAAGAGACTGAAATGCTGTTTATCGTGTCTCTGCAGTAATAGATGTGCAGGCGTTCGAGCGCCTCCTGGGCTCCTGCAAGGAGATCATGAAGAGGAACATCGCCCACTATGAGGAGCAGCTGGTGGCTCTGTTCGGTTCCAGCATGGACCTGAGAGACTGAGCCTCCCACACCACCCTCCGTGCCTTCTTTGAAACACACACACGCACACACACACACAAGCAGACATATGTCCTCTCCCACATCATGCAGTGGCTCTAAGGACTTGTAAGCATTATACAGATGGTGCAAAAGCACATGAAAGTGTACTTGGCTCACCTTCAGGTACATATCGTCACTGAGTTTGAACACACTCACACAGACACCTGTAGTAGGCACACAGTCGCACACCTCACTTAGTCTGCTCAAGCTGGAGCACATACAAGCTCAACAAATTCCTTGATAATCTGACTTTGGTTAGACACGCGCACACACACACACACACACACACACACGCACACACACAGAGCCAGCTAAAGGCCACACGCCTCATAGCTTGAGCCAGCTTCAACCTCTCAGTATGAATGTCTTCGCTGCAGCGACCTTAATACAGGTAAAGCAGTGCAAGGACATAAACTACGCACGCACTCCATGCGCACATTAGAAAACACATCCTCATGCTTCATCTGTGCAGGCTTTACATTCACGTGAGCACTTGAACAACTCCGAGTTGTTCCATGCCTCAGCCAAGGACACATCAACATAAAGGCACACACAGGGTTACAGGTACAGAAGCTTCACAACACACCCACACTGGCAAAACACACCGTGGAGACAAAAAACTTCAAAAATCTCAAAAAAAAGAAAAAGGAAATTTAAAGAAGAGAAGTTTTAGAAACATTTTATGAAGATAAAAACAGAAGCTTTGATAAGAATATTATTTAAATAAAAAAAGTGTTTCCTCTTTGGGAAGCTGGGGTGCAGAACTTTGTGAGTGCACTCCATTTCCTTCCTCTACAAGTTGTTGGTTGAGTTGAGTTAGTGCTGGTGATTATTGCAGTACCACAGAGGAAGCAGTTTAAAAACAATAACCCTACATTTTCTGGGCCATTGTTATGTCATTGACGCCACGCTTCATTGTACTGAAATAATTATTAATGTATTGTTATTATATATTCATTTCTTTTTTTTTTTGTTTTACTTTCACCAGTTCTTGATAAAATTCACCATCCATCTCTTATAAAATGTGAAAAAACTGAAAAAAAAATCTAATAAACATATTAGTGCTTAATTCTCCTTGATTATCCTTGAATGAGTTATCCTGGATTTAAGAAAAAGTTAAAATAAAGTGAACATTTTGGTAAAAATCTTGTCTGTTTTTTTTGTTTAATTTAAGCAATGCGTGTATGAGTGCTTTTGACGATTCAGCTTTGCCTCCATGCAGAGGGACAACATCTTACAGTATTTGCTAAACAGCCAAAACAAATTTGCTAAAGGTGCTAGCCTTATAGTTAAGCATATGTATTTACTAGACATGTCTTTTAGCTGTTAACGTTCTTGGGACTACTGCATTAATGTTTTTCTTTGCTATGTTTGCGTTCATCTTGAACTGTCTTTCTCAAAATGTATGCATGTACAATCAGTATTTAAGTTTAGCTACTCAAGTCCAACGTTGCATTTTAAAGATGTTTTAACTGTAATCTGCCTCTTTCTGATGGAGAATGTATACTGCAAACCAGCATAAACGATGTCCACAATGATTAATTTATTGTGGACCCGAATGGCAGCACAGTTGTTGTAGTTCTTGTACCAGGATAAATACCTCAGTCTCTATTCAGTCTTGTTGTGCATTTATAATGTTTAATAAATGAGAAATTATCCACAATTTCAATAGATGATTAACCAATTGATGAGGTGTGTCCTGATTTTAATAAAGCCATCATTTACTCGGACTTACATCCTCCTACGTGTTCCGTCATCCCTGAGGAATATCCTGACTCGCCTGAACACACCACACGTGTGACCCTTATAAAAGTGGTCTTGTATGAGTATGTTGTCAGAAAATAAATATTTGGGAGGCCCCAGACCCTCTGACTTTCAGGAATAGTTAAAAAGATAGATGTATCTAATGAACCACATTATGTTAGGACAACCTTTCTTAATTCTGAACCACTTTCACCTCATTTTACATGGCAGTGAACTTCATGAATCTCTTACATTGTGTGATACCACTCCTATCCGCAGGAGGGCAGTGATGAGATCGCATGTGAGAATTGATCGCCAGCCACATTTCCTTCAGTCCGTTTTGTTTTGAGCTGTCACTGGGTCAGACACATGGATGTATTATATAAACATCCATGGTCAGACACCATGAGCTGCTATCAGCTGTTCCAACTGTAGCCAGAAGTTGGACCTGACCGCAGATCAGATGTGTGTGATCCCGTGTATCTGACAAGTGGACGAGCACCGCGAGACTAAAAATGTAGGTAACGTTACATTATGGTAAGACAAAGTGCACAGTTTTGCTGTAAAATTGATATAAAACCAGAGTTACTACTGATTTCTTAATGCTATCACTGCTCTGGATGCACCGTTTAAAACGGAGAATGAGCAAACAACCTGAGACGCAAGCAGCTGCTAATATTTTTTACTCATGTCTTTCATGGTAGTAGAAGCAAAGAAAGCCAGAGATAATAAATGAGCGTGTTTAAAACCACTTTATTCTAAGTCCAGTTTAACGATTTCCTTAATAGCTGAATGCTAGTAGTAGCAGGTTGATATCACAACAGTTTAAAATTTTGTTATTCAAATAACAAAATAGAAAATAGCACTAACTTATGTGCATTTATTTACCATTTAAAAATGATTGCAGTGTGCAGTGGTAGACTTTTCCTGACAGCACCATACTTACAAAAACTAAGTGGTAAATACGTGAATCTAGGATATTGTTATGGAACAACCAGCAAACCATATTCGATCTAGAAGGCGTCGTGCACATTACGAATCATAGTTTTTATAGACAATAACAGACTTTAAAATGTCTCGTCTTCATTATATTCTCCTCAGCTGCTCCATTTGCGTGAACGACTTAAAAACAAACAAAAATAAAACAAGCCAATGAAGGGCGCTGAAAATTATAGGGAAAATTTGACATTTACAAATGTTTACATTCAAAGTGAGAAGGGCCAGCCAAGGCTAGGGGTGGTTTCCGTGTAGTTTCCTTGATGACTACTGCGCATGAGCGTTTCGTGTCGACTTGTTTCTTTCTCTTCTATCTCAAAGTTACATTGCAAATTGTTTTGAATTGGTTCGTCAGCCTCTGTTTTAAAAGAAACATCCAACTTCTTTCAACTTTTTTTTCTATTCGTGTTTTATTGAATAGTATAGTTAATCATTTTAAACAAATGGCGTGCTTGTGGCCGCCATGTTCCCACAATGCATAGCGAGCACACAGCCCTTAATGCTT
The DNA here is from genome assembly GCA_036024015.1 of Craterocephalus amniculus. Classification (NCBI taxonomy): domain Eukaryota; kingdom Metazoa; phylum Chordata; class Actinopteri; order Atheriniformes; family Atherinidae; genus Craterocephalus; species Craterocephalus amniculus. The sequence continues at coordinate 524 of JAVQJG010016996.1, read as the reverse complement.
ATTCTTTTTTAAAGTCTTCACATGAATAACTTTCTCAATGGTTTCATTAGTCTCCCTTAAGTTAATAAAGTGCATAATTTATCATGTGCACAAAAAAGAAAGTTTGGTGTTATTAAACCATAACCGAGGAAGCTATGACCGAGATCTAAAGAGGTCCGCCTACTGCTCGAAGTTCAGAAAACTCTCGTTTCTCTTCAGATCGTATAAATCTTTCGCCTTTTACTAAAGATTTCCGTGGAGAGGAACAATTAGAGTATTACTCAATTTTTTGATGCCCTGCATTTGTAGGGCTTCGTGAATTGTTGAAAAATAAAATTTACGCTACATGGCCTAAATGACCTAGATAAGGGATATTTAATAAATATGAAGCATCTACGTAGTGCATCGACTAGAGCTGGGATATTTGGTAGAGCTGGGATATTTGGCTCTTTGGAGGGAGCCGGCTCTTTGGGATCCGTTCACTCTAAAGAGCCGTTCAAAAGACTGGCTCATTTGGCTCCTTCTTATATTTATTCTTTTCTAAG
>JAVQJG010016980.1:0-13816 GCA_036024015.1 Craterocephalus amniculus | reverse complement strand
CCTCATTACTTAAAGCTCTCCCATTTTTGTGGAAAATGTGTTAACATTGAAGATTTCCCCTCCTGTTTCCCTCCATACTTTTCCACAACATCATGTGTTGTCAGCCTGAACATATTGAGTGAAAACAAATTTTAGATTTCCACTCGCAGGGTGAGGACTTCAGTGACGGTCAGTGTCATTTTCATGAGCAAAGACAAAAGAAACCTCCATGGCTTTAGATGATGTGGAGACTTTAACGTGTATAGCGATGACCTGAATTCACCAAATTTCCTCAAATATTAAGATTTCTTCCAGACGTGAGTGGAGCTATCTGGTCAGACGGAGGTTTTCTAGCTTTATGCGTCTGTAAGCACCTTTTACCCAATCAGACATAAGACTGCAGGAGGGTTGATGTTCATGGATGTACATCTAAGCATTCACTGGATAAGTGATTGTATCTGGATTGCTTACACATTCTGTCTCATACCAAATGACGTCACCTGTAAGAGACAGACATGTAATGCAGCCCACCCATTCACAAATCAGGCCCTCTATTCCAAATAAAACCCCACTAATTTGATTTATATTGGTTTAAATATACAAAAATGTATACTCTTACTAAATTGTCATCGTCAATACTATACTTACCTCGTTTATCACCTCTCTGATCCCCTAGAGTGTCTTCATAAGAAACAATAGTCTAAATGCTCTATATAAATAATTGATCACTATTACGGAGTCAGACATCCAATGAGAGTAAAGGAGAGCTAGGCTGGTGGAAAACCTGTGGCTCACTCAGTCCTTTTGGACCTTATCTGCAATCCTGTAGCCAACATGGCAGCGACAGCAGCAGGACGTCATTACTTACCCCTCCAGCCTGGCAGACAGCGGCACTTCCCGGTGGTAGCCTGGCAGCCGTTAGCATGGACACAATCACACCTTTTCAGGCAGCCGGGCCCAAACGTGCCCATCTGCACAGCGAACAGAAGCCAACAGGCAAAGAACCGTCAGGGGAATCGCTCCGGAGCTCGTCCAGTTCAGTCAGTCAGACAAAATACTACACTGGCAATACGTTGTGTGGACAGTCTGGTGGGTTGGCATCAGAGGGACGGGAGGGGTACGCATCCAAAACCCAGATTAAAGCATACAGAGAATGAGGTAAAGCATTAAAGGCTGGACACTTCTGATCACACCTAATTCATCCTGTAAGATCCGTACGATCCGTGCATCAATCTTATCAAAGACAGCAGCTCATTTATCTCCTTGCATACTACAGAGATGGATATTTTCTTATATCTGAGAGTAATGATTGATTTATCTGACTAAGTGACATCTGTTTTCATCCCGTGCCGTGGCTTCACTCCAGGAGGCTTTCTGCTGCTTTGGGAAGCAGCACAGAGGAAATAAGGAAGGGATTAACAGACATACTGCAGCCTTTTTAAACAAAAAAACCCCAAAAAGCAAAATCCCTGCATCCTGAAATACACTTCCTGCCATTTTGGTGGAAAGGCTACAGTTGCAGACTGTATAATCCTGACACATGCTGTGTATAAAGAATCCTTCTTGCTTCTGCACTCAAAGTAAGCGTTTGCTTTTACCATCTCAAAGTGAGAAAACTAATTCCAGTTCTTTGGTGAATTTATTTAGTATCCAGTACATTGGATGATGTGACATCTAGCGCCTTTGCTCAACACACCGTAAAAGATGATTGCAAAATTCTGAGCGAGGAGCTCATATTTTCAGAGGGCCCTGAGATACGGGATGTAAAGATGGCTGTGCCCCGTACCATTATTAAAATGATTTAGAATACATTTTATGTCTGTTTTGTCTCCAGTATGAACAGTGGCGGGTTGTTCTTATCATAATTACGTTTATTCATTTATCACTAAAACTGGCTTGAGTTTAAATATTGTATATTTTTACAATTTATTTGTGATTTCCTTGTTTTATCAGCATTTTTAGACGCTCACAAATGAGTTGTGCTGGAGATATCTGTAATTTCCAAGTTGGTGCAACTGGAATGCCAACAAACTTGTAATGACGTCACCTACTGTCGCCTGCTCAGAAGGCAACCTGCTTTCGTACGTTGGGCAAAGGGCCTTCACCGTCCGTCCATCAGACACTCACCGGGCACGGCTGATCGCAGAGCTCCCCCTGCCAGCCGGCCGTGCAGACGCAGGATCCATCGGCCGGGTTGCATTTTGCCCCGTTGCTGCAGAGGCAGGTGGCGTTACACCCTGGGCCCCAGGTTCCTTCAGAGCAGGGGATGGAGCAGTCCGGCCCTCGCCAACCTGCAGACACATGACCCCTTAGCTACTAATCCACATTTTTGAACATCTTCACCAGTTTGACCTCTAAAAACTAAAATCTACATGTGATCCATTCCACTTCACTTCTGCTGAAACTTCTTACCCTCTTTGCAGAAACAAGTCCCATCAGTCGGGGAGCAGTCGATAAAGTTTTCGCAGGAGCACTCCAGGGAGCAGTTCTTCCCGTAAGTTCCACTTTTGCAGGAATTCTCACAGTGAACGCCCTGAAGTTGAGAAAAACATTGTCAGAAACGCAATAAACACTGAAATCTTTCAAATCGTAAACCTGCTCACCGTGAACCCGGGCGTGCAACGGCATCGTCCGGATTCGCTGTCACACACGCCTCCGTTCACACAAAGACATGGCTCCAGGCAGCCGTTGCCAGAGAAACCATGAGCGCAGGTCTCGTTACAGTGTAGCCCCGCCCACCCTGGCTGGCACGTGCACTCTCCTTTCATGGGGTGGCAGCTTCACAATATAAAAAACAAGTTAATATTAAGATAAAACAGGTGGTCTTAATAAAAAAAAGTGTTTCCCTACAAGTTTCCTCTGGAATTTATCAGCATTAATCACCATGTTGTGGTACGTGGTATTGATTCTCACACAGCTACAGAAACGATCAATACTTGTAGGTTTAATCTTTTAACAGAGATGTTAAATGGAACTTTAAGAAAATATAAGAACTTTAAGTGAGTTTTCTCTTTTCCAGTCACCAGGTAGCCAATATTAGGCCCGTTTAAGAAGGGAGAAGCACTCGCTCCAGTCCATCAGGCCCAGCAGATGGATGACTTGAGACCAAACCGTACTTAGAAAAGTCTGTAAATGTCACACACAGACAGCTGGCAAGTAGAATCAGCTCATTTTCAGCCCCACTGACTTTAACAGGTCAGGTGGAGTTAAATCACAAGCATGTCTTTAATGTGGATAGAAGACCAAGGGCCCAGTCATCTACCTAAAAAACAATTCCTGTTGTCTTTTCCAGACCATTTTTTTTAAATCTTTTGGATAAATGGTGCAACAATGTGCTGAAACTACAGATGTTGATGTTTATGTAATCATTCTCTCACTAGTTACACCCACTTTTTCGTCTCATTAGTAATGGTGATGACAAAATCTTTCTTAATTTCCAAATAAAGCTAGAAGCATGCAAACCTCTGCCAAGCCGTTGTAATTATTTTTAGCCCGTGGCTGTGGGAATTATAATGATCTGGACCACCTCCTAAATCTAATCACGTGTTCCTTCATTCAGTTTCTGACGATTCCTGAGAGTCTTATCAAAATCCATCCATAACTTTCTGAGTTCTGTTGCTATGAGACCGTCAGACTGGCATCAAATTCCGTTGTACTTTAACATAAGTTAAAAGGAAATGTCACATCAAAATTAAAGTGAAAGTCCACCCCCTGCTTTCTGTGTAACTCCACCCACTGTCAAATTAAAAAATGCCACAAACTGTGAGGTGGGGGCATTTGGGATTCAGCAGGCAGGGATGTGATCGGGGGCGGGGTCAGCGGGCAGAAATGTTTGATTGACAGTCAGTAGCTCAGGAGAGAGATGTAAAGAGATCTGAGTTTACAGAGAACCTGCACCACAGCGCCGTGTTTGAAGATGAAGTTTCCCCTCAAGAATCCCCTCAGCTAGACACCACATAGTGGAGGAACAAGGTGGTCCTGATCTGAACCGGATCAGTTTGAGTCGCTGCTGTTGGCCAGTGCTGTGTCGGCAGACCAGTCCGGTCTGGCCCACTCCACTATGGCTGCAAACACTCACAAATGCAGCAACCAGCCGTCAGTGTTTGCACCTGAATCCACCAGGTTCACAGTAGGTTTTATAAATCGTGCTGGAAGATTCAGCAATTCATTTCGTGTCTATCATTCTTAACGAGATAGTGGTTCTGCCTTTTTTTTTATTGCTTCAAGGATCAGTATTGGTTTTTATTACAAGTAAGTATAATAATATTATGTTATAATATTATCATATAATATTAATATACAGAATAAAATAATAGTACCAACTATCATAATGCTATATTTCATATTCTTTTTCAAGAATCCCTTAAAAGGAACTGTGTGGGGAGTAAATGAAATCACCTGAGGGTGTGCTTTTCCTCACAGAGACACGCATGTTCGCATTGCATGCCGTAATTCCCGGACGCACACATCCTGTTCCTGCACTGCGGCCCGCTGAAGCCCGGCTCGCACAGACAACCTCCATGAATGTTGTAGCAGCGCGCACCGTTAGCACAGTCGCACACGCCTTTACAGTCCTGTCCGTACGTTCCTGCAGCACACTCCTCTTTACACCTGCAGACGAACAGAAACATGGGAAAATTTATCTTGTTTTTGGATGTCAGATCTATTCCTCCCTCTGAGGCGGTAAAAGCTCAGAAAAACATTTACCACTGTTTACAGATCAGAAATCTTTTATCACTGTTTCTATGTTTTATGTCCTGTCTTCTCCAAAGGAAAGGATTTAGGAGCAGTTCGGTACACACCTGTTCCCGGTGAAACCTTTAGCACAGTGGCACTCTCCGGTCTCAGGGTTACATTTGCCGCTGTTGTGGCAAAAACACTCGCTGGTGCAGTTGGGCCCGAACCGCCCCTCTGGACATCGTTCTGTGCAGACCTCACCCTTCAGAACAACAGAGAAAAAACATTTTTCAATGATACTCAGAAAAGAATCAAATATTTGGAAGTTCTGGGGGTCTGGAATACACAGAAACCCCCGTGGGAGGGCTGGGCCATATGAAAAATGTTTTTTATCTTGATATTCTTCACCTGAATCATGATATACGATTTATATATACATTTTTTTCAAATAACAAGATTGTCATTTACAGCTTTGAGTGCAGCTAGTTCCAACATATTCCTGCTCAATCAATTTTAGCAACTTAGGAACATGCAACTTTTTAGGGAAATATGCTTTGTGATTCAGTTTTTTCCTATGTTCTACAGTTAAAAAAGTAAACTTAAAATTAAAAAATCTTTAATATCAAAAATGCCACGAATTGCCATTTAAATCAAATTGCCCTATCCACACCCAAAAAGAAATGAGGAAAGCATACTATCCCAGCGCTACTAAATGCACATTTATTTAGGAGCAAAAGCACATAAACATGAAAACATCTGACTGAATTTCAAAATAACAGAATTTCAAAATAACAGTTTTTTGAAAAATAACAGTTACTGTGTAACTTATGGTCTGTAACTTCCTCCAAAACTAGACAGTCTCTCTCTTTCTGGCATCCTCAGACACATTTTCATTTTCTTACTTCGCTCAGCTATGACAGACTTTAGACGGAGGAGGAGGAAAAAGTAGCGTAAAGCAGAGCCTCTGTGTTTATAGAGGGGGGGCTTAAAGCAAACCGCTGCAGGTCACATGATCCATGAGAGATGGATCCACTCCTTCAAAGTTATAATGTCTGGTCTCTGAGGGTTCTGACATGCCTCAAACACCAGATAATGATGCCAGAAATCTTCACGTTAGGTTAATATTTAGGTAAAAAGTTACACACTGTTCCTTTAAATGGAAAAAAAAAACTTTTCATTGACTGTGACAAAATACAATTAAAAATGCAAAAAAGAGATACTTTTAACTCAAAACAAGTTCAATACAAACAATATTCCTATATTCTATATTCTATATTCCATGAGAAAAAGTGTCGATATATTGCCCAGCCCTACCTCCCAGTGTGTGTTTTCATCCCCAGAGACACACACAGTCAGTTAACGTCACAAAAGAGATGATTTGTCCAGAATCTGAAGCCAGCTGGAACATGCAAGCTAATTTCAAATATGGCACAGCATAGATGGAGCCAGCTTAAAGTTGAAAACGTACCGTCCATCCAGGCATGCAGTCACATATCCCTTTGCCCTTACAGATGCCACCATTCTGGCAGGGGCATCGAGCCTGGCATTTCCTTTTGCATGCTTTCTCACAGCTGCGGATGGGGGACAGAGGAGGAGGAGATGGCTTCATGAGACATCGATGCAACTGGACCCTCAAACACCGAGCATCTGGGGACATTCTTGAAGACTTAAGTAAATGTTTTCTACAGGTGAAAGTGCACAAAACGTGCTTTCATAATTCCACAAATCATGCACAGATGTTGAGGTGCTGATGTCACCTCTCTCAGAGCATGTATGACTAAGCAGAAATCTGACAACTCAAACTTATGATACATCATCTGAAAGAAAGTTAAAGTTTTCATTACTACAAGATTTTTACAACGCCAGGTCAGTTGGACCGTGCCTTCGGCCAATCAGAGTGGATATCGCTTGGCTTACTCTTTCGATTACACCCTGAAGGTAACGTGGAAAAGCTACAAAATACACACAATTCATCACGGGGTTAGCTGTTGCCAGGAATGATCTTTTCTCTTCTCAAGTTGAGAATGAGTGCTGAGTTCTTATACGGACAGAATGAGTTTTCACTAATGCGGCGAGGGGAAGAGTTTTCATTGCTTACTCATCCTCGGGGCCATCTAAAACACAGGGTGTAACACATGATTCACGGAGTACAGTGCACACTATTAGGGTTTCTTAATCATCTTCAGATTAAATTGTGGAAACGTAACAGTTGGTCGTAAAAGATCAATGTCTCGCAATCCTCCTGAGAAAGTTCAGATAAGAAAGTGACATGTTATGAACTGTGGCTCCCAAAAGAAATGATCACGGTACTCTAAAAATGCATCGCTCCAAAAAGGGAAGTTTGTCCGCTTTTAGCTGCAACAACAGGGCTAAAAATGGAAATGTTAGGTCTGTGGATCCACCACTCGAACACTTAGACCCTCAGCTGTTTGCTTTGTTTTTTTCGATTTTTCCACCTGAAAAAACATCCACAAATTCAGCCTGTAAAAGCTCCACAACGGTGGATAAAAGACACCGTGGAGAGATTTAAAATATTAAAACTCAGTGACCTCATCGCTGGACCACAGTAACACCACCACAGGATCCTTTTGCCTCTCACTATGAAACACACTGTCTGACATCCATACAGTGAAATCTCAAAGTCAAGTCTGATCAGGCAGCCTTTCCTCTCATAAAACAGTTTTTACTGTTGTCCGCGTTATTATGATGTAATTGTCATTTTTGTTTTTGTGAGGCGTCCATGAGAGCTTTGACAAATAGAATCTTTTAAATAAATCAAATATGAACTTTTGAAATACTGTCACTGCCATACTTCATGCAAATAAACTAGACTTTGTTGCATTGTTGCAGCTTTATGGTGGTATTTGTTATAGTTCAGTATAAGAAGTAGTTGCCTTTACTAACCATGCAAATCTGAAGTAATATTTTCAAAAACTACATAAATTAATGCAAGACTTTCGCCGCCTGACTTTAAGCAATTAACCTGGGCTGCTTAGAGTTCTTACAATGACTATGTTGAAAAGGTAGATGAATGGAAAACTTTGAAGACGGAAAACAAGAAATAACTGTGGTGGACATCCACAAAAAGACCATGAGAGCTCTTTTTCAAGATTCATTTGTCTTGAGACAAATACCTGGGGTATTATATCATATCTGGAGGATGCATAAGTTTATTTGTTCTCTGTAGATTCAGACATAAAACAGCTGGTGAATCACATCATTTCAGTCTTTGCCAAGTCTGACACGGCTCATAAAGTTGCTTCCATTTCTCTTGGTGCACATCAAGTTCTTATTTGAAACCACCTGATGAATGTTCAGTGACCTTCTGAAAGTTAATTAAGTTATTATTTGGAAAACAGAAGTAAACTACTTCATAAACAGGATTGTGCAAGTTAAAAATAATACTTAACCAGCCAAAAAATGTAGCCAATAATAGAAGATTTATATATGAACTACATAGATTTGCAAAAACAAACAAAAAAAGCTCCTGGAGAAACTTTAAGACCTTCTGAAAGTTAATCCAGTTATTATTTGGAAAACAGAAGTAAACTAGTTTATAAACAGGATTGTGCAAGTTAAAAATAATACTTAACCAGCCAATAAATGTAGCCAATATTAGACGATTTATATATGAACTACATAGAATTGCAAAAACAAACAAAAAAAGCTCCTGGAGAAACTTTAAGACCTGTGGTGTGACATTTAGATTTCAGGAGGAAAAAAAGGTCAGGAGAACATTTTTTCTAGTTTTCAGGAGGAAATCTGATGCTTTGAACTGCCTCCAATTAGCAAGTTCTGTCACTAGAAGTCACTGCATTCTACAAACCAAACCTAAATTATAGTTTTAGGGACTAATGATTTTTTCCCTCCAAATTTCTATTTAAAGTCTCTTGTTTGATTCTTACAGCATGTGCAAATCTTTTCTTACCAGATATCTATGCAAGTGTCTCTAGTCTCTGGTTTTACTCCAACAGAACTTTGGGTTGGGGTGGGTGCTTCTCATCTTATACATCTCCCTGCAACATTTTTCCTACAAAAAAAGGTTTTAATTGGTAAGATAATTTCTATTTATCTGACATGTTTTAGTTAAGATGTGGGATAATAAATCTGTATATATTCAGTTGGAGGCTGGTGGTTGCTGGTGGAACCTTCAGGTGACTTAGTTTCACTGGTCAAACATGCCTAAGGGTCACTGTACCGCTGGTTTTAGATTTTTCCTGCTACAACACAACTCAAATGATACATTAAGCTGAATGGAAGATTTGTTAGTCTGGTGTGTTGGACAAGGAGCAAATAAAGTCAGGAAATTTGTGTTTGGTTGATTATTTCTTTGTTATAACAATGCTTTTTAGCAATGATCTAATCCAGCTGAAAGCATATAAATGCATTCGTGGGATGAGCAGCAGAGTTGACCATGTTGGTTACACCCATGAAATTCTTCTCTACCAATGCTGAATAGCTTTAAAAACCCCATTTTTCCATTTTCTATACTCACTAAGTCCCTGTGAAGTTGTCCCGACACACGCACTCTCCTGTTGCTTTATCACAGGATCCTCCTTTCTCACATTTGCACCTCTGCAGGCAGCCTTTCCCAAACTTCCCTGCTGGACATTCGTCCTCACAGAAGCGTCCTATGAAGCCCGGACGACACTGGCATGTCCCTTTCACAGGGTCGCAGAGGCCTCCGTTCTCACAGCGACACTCCTGACTGCAGCCTTGGCCCCAGTGTTTCTCATCACAGTCTGTAAAATAAAAGAAAAACTCAATTTTCCACATTTTATTTCCATTCATTGTCTTTCTGCTTCTCTACACAATGACTCAACCCTACTTAAAATTATTTAGGATTACTGATGATTATTGTAAATACGCTGCTAGTTCGGTCATTTGTGCACATTTTAAACCACATGTCCAGTTTTACTTTCTAGATGCTGCAACGCACACTTAAAAACACATGAAGTCATGACAAAAAAATGAGATGTAGCAGCAGATGAACAGCAGAACAGAAGCAAGAGGAGGAAGAGTTTGCGCTGCCAGGGCGTTCCCCTCTCTTCCACTTCCAAACTGGCCTGTTTCTCATCAGGAGTGTCATATTTCCAACAAGTAATCTCAATCGGGCAGACATTTGCCTGCAGCTCACAGGGCATAAAAGATCTTCAGAGTATATATCACAGGAACCTGATTGGCTCTTGTGGAATTAGCGTGCAGTCCATTTTCACACAAGGTTTGGATTTCAGTTCCTGATGAAGAGGCACTGATTGGTCACGGGTGCATGCTTCACATTTCCCACCGTTGACTGTCTCAGACATCAGTCTTCATTCGGAGGGCATGGCATCCACGAAAGCTGATCTAACTGATGGATGGGCGTCAGTTATCCTGTTTCAGGCAAAAAATCATCCCGGCGATTTCACGCCGACCTGCTGTGGATCATCCTTCGCTCTGTGTAACAGCCTGAGCCAACCTTTGCATGCTTGGAAAAACACAATGAGCTCAGTCGATGTTTCCATGAAGGTAGAACCAAATTTGGCTCGGAGGGAAGCTGGCGGCGCTGGACCGCAGTGTTTACTGCGTTATCGCGGAGCAGGACCTTTGCCTTCTTTGTTTAAAGGAGTCATAACTTCACTTGTTCTCTGTGTGGGCACCGGAGAGGGCTTCTGTCGGAAGGAGTCGGGTTGAGTGATGAGAATCTCAGCTGGAGCAGTGATTGTGTTTACACAGACATTCTCCAGGGCAGTGGGGGGAGATTTACTGAAGGGTCTGCGGGACGGGAAGAGCAACCGCACAGCGGGTGCATGAATGGACAGAGAGACGTCTGGCGAGCTTCATGGTACCCCCTCATGTCTTCCTCCTGAGACGTCTCCATGGCTAACATGCATGTGGAGCGGAGAGCCAATAAAAAGCTCAACACTTTATCCGCAAAGATAGCAGAATTCACTTATCTAAACATATTAAATGGATGCTACAGCTGGGCTCTACATCATTTTTAAATGATGGCTATGAAACCAAAAAGTCCAATTTTGTTTTGCTCACATTACCTCAGCTCCTCTCTGCTCCTGTCTCCTCCCTACGGGGGGAGGGAGGGGGAGGATGCAGCTTCTCAAACTCACATTCTTGTTTTGTTGGATCATTCATTAAAGATGCGTGATGAGATTCTTACTTACTGGAACTTCTCCTTTTTTGCTTCTTCCAAAACTTAAAATCTGAACTTGAAAGCTAACGCTCTACTTCCTTTCTTGTCAAAAGAGGGTGCATATCCAGGGAGGAGAAACATAGATTTCATACTCTGCAGGTTGAACCAGAGTACCCACCATCTCAAGGGAGAAAAGCTACGTTTCCCAGACTCGTTGAAATTCCACTATTCCCACATTATGAACAAGATGGGTCGTTTCAATGTTCATCAACTCAGTTTTGCATCTTTTCCGTCTTCTATAAATCCACATTGTCTTCACAAAGACAGAAGATTAATGTGGATTTATGAATTAATGTCTTGAAAATTAATCAAATTCTAGATTTCTCTCTGCATTAATGGTTTCATTTTAACAAACCATGATAACATCTAAGTATTTCAGTAAATATTGGTCATGTATTTTTCAGAGTATCTGGAGACTAGTCTGGCAACCACTGATATAAAGCAGAAAAATGCTGCATTCACTTGCACTTGGGCATCTGAGGTTTTTCAGGTCAGCGTGAATTTATGTTGATATTGGTCAGATTAAATCCCAGTTTAACCCCTGATTGTAATCATGTGGGAGTTGCGCCATAAAACAGGCTCATCTGAACAGAGAAGAGCCGTGAGACTGGACCGATTCCCTTTAAGTGTTTCAATAACTCAGATCTGAGGAGGACAGTTTCTCTTCGACTCCCACTCCGTGTCTGATGTAAACTTCTGTGTGCACAATAATCATTTTCCCATCAGGTTTGTCTCGCAGGTTTTAATCCAAACTTCCTGCATGAATAAAGCTAAACTAACAGCATTAAACCTGAATCTCTTCGTTTGTGCGCATGTAAACCCAGTAAGTGTGTGAGCTTGCATCCCTTCAGAGGAATTCACTCTGATATGATGGGAACATTCTCCCATCTCCCCAGTGGATTGTCCAAGTGGCGGTTTGGGGGTTTGCTTCCATCCAAAATCCACAAAATCTGCACAAATGACACTCAGAGCTGGTTTGCTTCCAGCTTTTAGGGACCTTCCCTGAACAAAGGATTAAATTAAGCATCTACTACTCTGACATGGAATTTCCAAGCTTGAAAAACACTGACACTGTTCATAAAAGCATTTTTTTAATCATTTATGCTTCATATCGGCTCCTCTCGTCTGTTTTTGCCACCTTATAAGGGAGAAGTGAATGCATCTCAACTTTTCCTCATATTCATGATAAAAACAGGCCTCTGGATGACAACATCAGGCCAAATAGCTCAACACACAGGCATCCAGGAAGCATCGTCTTCTATTCGGCCGAGAAGAGAGCCGAGCCGAGGAGAAACGGGAGAACGAGGAGTGGAAGAAGGAGAGGCGCAGAGCAAGACAACTTAAGTGAGGGTTTGGGTAGGAAGGCAGTGTAAGAGGAGACGTTCAGGAGGAGAAGGGGGTAACATTTTCCATTTCCCCTTCCCCTCCCTCCTCCCCCAGCTGTCAGCCACTACCAGTTAAAGCTAATTCGAGCTCTCTGCAGAAGAATAGGGGGAGAAGGGGGAGGAGAGCTGTGTACTATTGACCCAGCTGACTGCTAAGAAATGGGAAATGAAGGTAGTGGAAAACTGCACAAGGAGAACAGCAGCTCCATGAAATGTGGCTCTGGATTCCCAATCCAGAGCCTGGCTTTTTGGACGGATAAATTGAATTAAAGACAAGTGAACGTTGAAGAACGGTTATATAAGAGTTTCTGCTGACCCCAGTTCTCCGAAATGAGTCAAAAAGCAGGTTTAATGAGCTCCCGTGCTTTATTAAACTCCATTTTAGTTCCTTTTCTGCTCTTGTTAAGAAAAGCTGAGGTGAAATTACAACTGTTATGATTCTCCATCTAATCCTTTGGGGGGGGGCTGGAAGCTCTGTTCCTGGACCTGAAGGCGTATGACTCACTGCTGTGCATGCTGTCATGCTTCTTTGCCTTTTCCATTGCAAACGCTTCCTATGTGATGAAGTGTGTGCAAGGATCGGCCCCATGTCATTTCCTGTTGTGCATGTGAGGCATAAACATGAAAGCTTTCATTCATATGTACGTGTGCAGAGCTGCGAGGAAGAGAGAAGAGAAAGCTGAGAGCGAGGAAACATCTGATCTGGTTCGTACCGCTGGAGCAGTCCTCGCCTCGCCAGCCTCGCTCACACTGGCAGCGGTCCGGAGCGACACAGCGGCCGTGGACGCATTCCTTGGTGCAGCGGGCTGCGGAAGAAAAGCAAAAAGCAGAAGAATCATGTGACCTGAGAAAGTATAGGACGTGTATACGTTGCATCAAACCATGTAAAAACACTTTATTGAACCCTTAAACTCCAGGCCATTTATAGCAAAGCTTTACACTTGGTTGAGTAAAACGGTAGAAAGTCAACCTTTTAAATCCCAGTCACCATGTTTTCAGGACTGCCTCAGTTGTTAGATTATGAGGCTAAAATGATGTAAAATGAATGTACCAGTGGATATGGCACCATAAAGGCCAACCAGGAGAAGGTTTGTAGAAATAACCCACAGATCAACAATGACCAACCTGTTCTCACCCCACCTCTTATTGCAACTCAACAGAATTGCATCAAAAAGGATCAGACGAGACTCTGGATAGCTGGATTAACTTATGAAATTTAATTTATTTATCTATCAACATAAATAGAGATTTTCTCCTCTAAAATAAATCACAACATCCTCCCCACCGATGAACTAATAGTTCATCTACAACTCTAAAGGATATAACAGTTGAATGGGTCTTCTTAACACAGTCCCAGTGCCAGTGCGAACAGCACTTGAACACACAAGTCCATCACGGCCAGGAAACAGCTCCTCGATTCTTCCGAGCTTCCAGGACTGTCGTGGTGTGTTGCTTTCTCCGATGAGAACTACATCCCCCACCTTCAGCACAGAGGGTTGTGGCGTCTCACAGCAATGAGCTGACCTAAGTCCAACAGGTACTCTCTTCGCCAGCTGTTCCAGAAAGTAGTCATCAGTCTCTGTCTGTA
>JAVQJG010016965.1:0-18709 GCA_036024015.1 Craterocephalus amniculus | reverse complement strand
TTCAGTTGATTTGTAATGAATACACAATGTATGACATTTCATGTTTTTTAATTGCATTACAGGAAATAAAGAACTTTATCACAATATTCTAATTTTCTGAGACAGACCTGTATATAGAGGCTATATATATAATGAATAAATTTGTGACTGATGTCATACCGACCCCTTTTGTCACATGCAGTTTTTGTTGTTATTTCCACTTTACATCTACAGCCCCTGCACGCTTAACTGGATGAGCCTTGATTCCACTCCACATTTTGTTTCCATCTCTCCCTGCCGGTGGATCTGATCAGAGAGCGCTCCCATCCACAGACCATATCACTTCAGCACAGCTTCCAGGGGGGTTCGTCTGCTGAAAGAAGTTGAGTCAACGCACCGGGAATCGTACAGTCTGGATTCATGTGGCATCTTCACACTCGCAGTCCTCTTCTCTGCACCAGCGTGACACTTTCGTCCATTCATGGTTGCAATATAAAAGCTAGTTGCCGCGGGATATGCGTTGCCTTGTAGGCATTAATAGTTGAGTTGTAACCGTTACGCGGACGCGTCAGTAGGTACCTGCGGATCTCCTGCGGGGACTTTCGTCAGCCAGCGGAGTGCTGCAGAGAATCTTAACAACACGGATCTTTACAGAAGTGAACAATGCTCAGACTACAGACAATCATTTGCACTTTTTCTGTGCTGTCAGTTGCTGCAAGGGGAGATTTCAAAGCGCGGAACTGCAGCGAGGTGAGGGAGACTTCCATCAGGAGAGGCTTCAGCTTCGCACATGTT
Organism: Craterocephalus amniculus; assembly: GCA_036024015.1. NCBI lineage: Eukaryota > Metazoa > Chordata > Actinopteri > Atheriniformes > Atherinidae > Craterocephalus > Craterocephalus amniculus. The sequence continues at coordinate 17,935 of JAVQJG010016965.1, read as the reverse complement.
CCTCACCAGGAGATCCCAGGTAAGGCTGAACTCTGCGATCCGTCACAACACCATGACACAGCCGTTTACATACTGCATGCATTGAAATTTGTAAAGTAGACCCGTGTAGAAGTGTAAAAAAACAAAACAAATCTACTGTAACTGATTTCTAATCTAAACTCAGTCATATTCGTGCAGCTCAGCCTGCCGCTGCAGGTGAATGTCACCAACTAATCAGTCATACAGTGCATCGCCTCAACCACCTGTCACCCACCAAGTTGCTGCTGAGTCCACAGACGTTTACACCCCACACCAGGGATCTCTCACTGCCAGAAGTGTGCTAACTGAGCTGAACTGTGATCAATAATGGCATCCCTCAGCTTACACTGCGTTTTTAGGAGCCCAAACAAACACCTCTGAACGCTGTCAGTGTGAAGTGAGATCGCTTGCTGATTTTATGTTCTGAATACGGTAACATCCGCTCTCAGATCTTATCACTATAGCGAATGCGACAAGAATCTTCCCTTTACAAAAACGTAGTCTAGGATCACTCTCTAGGTGTCCAGTAGGGGTCTCCCAGTGTGTTAACGAAGCAGGGACAATAGAGGGTCAATTCTGCAGTCAACCCCTGTCCTGCGAAAATTAGGTGAGAAGATAAAGAGTCACTCATTTAACATGGCTTCAAGCCTCTGCTGAGCAATAATTTCACCTTGTAGGTTGTCATAATGAGACAAAGCCATTTACACCCTGACATGCATGTAAATTCCAGATTGAACAACGTTCAGTTCAGTCTTTAATTAGAGATCTAGGCTTGAAACTATTGTGAATACACTTTTCTAAAATATCTAAGCTTAAAAAAGTCTTAGATCAATAAAATGCATATAAATGTAGTGTTTTTTTTTAGGAAAGTTGTTCATTTTTATTCATGTCACCCCAGTTGAGTTGTCCAATCAGGAAATCTGGCATGTGTAAAAAGCTGCATATTTAATAACAGGCACACCTGTTCAGAGATGAGTTGCATAACTAACTGATTAAATCCTTCAGATCCATGTCTCTGACATCACATCCAATCTCCCAAATGAGTGGGAAAAAAAACTCAGTCTCTCTCATCTCTAAATGATGCCACTGTGAATAAGGGCCTTTTGATCTGGGCTTTGAATGAGTCATAACCTCGTATGTCTTTGGGAGAGACAACGCATTAACAACAACTCAGCAAATTCAACCAGCGATGGACATGCCCTGCGGGCTCGCACCGCATTGCCTCTCACTCAATAAAACAATATACAAGGAAAAGCCAAATGAGATTTGAAAGTGGAAATGCCCTGTGAATAAAAGTTAGTCTGTGAGCATAACACCTATCAAACCTGCTACTCATGGGTCAGAAGCCAAAGAACAGAAGAAGGATCTGTTTTCACTCTGTTACACCAGTTTCCCCCTGCATTTTCCACTAACCCCATTCAAGTTGGTGATTTAATGGTCAATGTTTGGATATTAATCTGACCGCCTCTTTGAGGTTAAAACTGTATTCAGCTAATAATGTTAAAATAAATGCACATATTTTAGACACTCTACACTACTATGTGTGTCTATTCTCATTTAATGAAGGAAGTCGTACATTAATTATGAAAGCCAGTTTGTCACACAAAAAATGTTTCCAGTGGTCTTCATTTGATATTGTAACATAAAAGCCTCATAAATTTAGCAAAATACTCATCAATATCAAGAGGAAGTGTGTGTGGTTGTGTGTCCTCTGGTGGTTTGTTGTTTTTAGTGAAAGCAGCTATACCTGATATTAAGTCGGGCTATTTTAGCTAGGGAAAGCGGCTAGTTTTTAACTTTGGCGTGACGTCAACTTTCAGAAGTTAACCTCATTGGCAGAGAGAGCGCCACACCAAAGCTAAAAACTAGCCGCTTTCGCTAACTAAAATAGCCTGACTTAATATCGGGTATAGCTCCTTTAAGTAGTATCATTTTCATCTGGGCCAACAGCAAAGCTGTGCTGTGTGTCTTTGTTACACAAAATCACATTGAAGAGTTGGAGCTCTTCCAAAAATGTGCTTGAACATCAGAAATTAAGGACCTCTAATTGAACAGCTGACAGCTCTAATGCTACACTTAGTAAAGGCCCTGCAAGAGAAGGAGGGGGCGCATTTAGAGGTTATCATAAAAATAATAGAGTTCAAACATGAACCAGTCGGAATCAGTGGCAAAACACTAAAGGAAGTGTGACATTTACCCACTATTATTTCAATCCTACTGGATGATTACAGCTAGTTTAGAAAACCATGATCAGGTGATTACGTAATAACTGTGGGAGGCCTAGGCGGAGGTCTGTAATATGTTTAGGAGCTGTTTAGGAGGCAGCTTAGCAGCATCCATGTGGCAGACAGGGATCAGCTTAAGTGACAACATTAAACTGGAGTTCATATTGCAGCACTTGTACATTAGTTGGTCCTTGGGGGACTCTGTGAAGACTGGCTCTGAGAGCCTCCTGTATAGCTTAGTGTTTCTGTCAGCCTCACAGCTGCCATCACACTCTATTAACTCGCTGATGATACGGAAGAAATGTCAACACTCATATTAGTGGTCCACCTCTGCAAATTGGGCTTTCACTGTTTGCTTGCTTGTATAATGACGATTCTTTGTAGTTTGATTCATTGAAATCCTGTCATTATCTGACAAGGAGATCTTTGAAAATCAAATTGTGAAGTGAAATGGATACATGTGAGGTCTTTATGCTATTAGAAGACTTTGTGAGAAATTAGATGTGTCATAAAATATTAGATTACATACAGAAGTTATATATGAAACATTGCTCTTTGATTTCCATTTAAATCCTGTCACAGGCAAGTAGTTACGTTGTTAATCACATCTATTTCATCAGGATCATTTCTCAAATATTACAGTTTCACTTTAATAACTTTTTGCCGTCCACTTTCTTGCTGAAAGATTTCTGGCCAATAGGTGTAAGTCCCTGCAATCATTACAGATTTAATCGGGAGATAATAATACAAGGGAAACAGTGGGTTGTTTTTTCTTTTTTTGTGTGAGAGTACTGTGCTCAGCACTACTTAAAATGCTCAAACTCAGCTACAAAATGCTTTTTCATGGAGCTAAAAATGAAAAACTTAGTATCCTAGATTTTTGCTGTGGTGCTTGGTTAGAAGAACCAGGTCAGGTGGAATGACAGCGCTGGAGACTGTGTTAGTGACAGACATGTTATGATCCAAAGCCTAAAGGCTCAGCAGGTAATTCCACAAAACAGAGGTGATAGCTCTGCCTGCTGACCTGGGGCTTCGCAGCTGTCAGTAAACTTCTGCATTGCTCTAAAACTAGGATTATTTGAACTATTCAATAAATGCGGGAGGCCCTCTTGACAAACTTTATGTACACTTTATTTGACTCTTTAACAATTTCACCTTCTTTTACCTCTCAACCCATTTCTCTTGTTAAAGATCAGACGTGCACTCAGTCTGGCCCTTGCTGTCTCAATTTCCACCCAGCGGATTACCCCACATCTGAGACAAGATTTGGAAAATGACTCATAGAGCAGACTGCTGGATTCTATGGAACTTCTTTGCATGTCATAATCTGCTCTGTCACTTGATGTCCATCTCTGTTTACTGCCAGTCAGGAGGTGGAAGTGGGACAGAAATAACGGCGCTGATATTTTATGTGATCTTCTGCATGCATAACGAGGCAAATGATCTCTGCTGAAGTGTGTGGTGTGCACAAGCCTGCTCCTGTCATGTAATGGGATGGAAAGGATTAAAAGGAGCTAAATGGGGAAGACTGGCAGAGGGACTAGCCAGAGGACTTTGACACCCCTGCAGCATGCTTCGCTATTACTGCCGCTGTGAAATAATTGTGACCTTTCCGTCAGTCATACATGTGGAAACAGATAGATCGGAGCCCTGAGAGGGAACACGGCTTTTGATTGGTTTAAGATGTGCGAATGTTTTTTGTTCTGTTTCATTCAGTGAGCATCAAATTACTCGTGATGAAACTGCAGTTCTTTTGGGACTGACTGTATTTTGTTTATTTATTTTACATTTGTATTTAATTATTTATTCATGTTGATGCGGTAGCACCAATATTAGAGTCTGCATAGAGTTGTGTAATGTAATGTGAATATGTCTCGGCGTTGGGGGCACTATCCGGGGTGGGGGAATACAAACAGTCATCAATTTTCTGGTGGCAGAGGGGATTTCTCAAGCGCTGTCTTCATCAATCATGCTTATGAATGCCAAAATGGCCTCATGATGGGCTGTCTCTGCAGGTGTTCCCTCTGAGAGCTGCAGGAAACATTGCGTCCTGCGTGTGTTATAGGGTTTCAACACTGGAAATAGATCTATTTGAATTATTGTTTTTAATGTCATTTAATTGTTTTGTACACGCAAGATAATTTTATTGAACTGACAACACCTGACGTTCACTGTATTTACTGTCTGTTGCTTAGAGGACCACTTGAATGATCACTTTCATGAATACTCCTTGCAATAACTTCAAAAATAGCACTTCCATGGCAGATTTTTGCAGTGTCTGCGCTTTCCAGCAAGTAAAAGTCAGTCTGATGGTGACTCTTGCTCTGTTTTCTTTCTTTTTCAAATGTCCCCTTCTGTTTCTTTGCTTAATCAGCCATAGTGCACGTCCAAAAAGGCCAGTGTGCTGTGGTGTGTGACGTGTTGCCATGAAGCAAAACACACCACTCACATGATCCCCCAGACTGGAAACACGAAGTTATGAAGTGTGGTTTCTCAGCCCCGGGAGGCTGCAGAGCAACAACGGCTCCAAGAATGTGCATAATCAACATCAGTGTACCATCAAAATGAGTCATTAGCACAGAATTTTAAGGGCGGACACATGTAATGTGGCTTTAATTTTTCTGGCCAACAATCCAAAACCAAAACTTACAGCCTACTTTACTGGTCTGGAAACCATAGTTTCTATCTAAATGCACTGCTCTCAGATTTGTATGAATTTTAATGTTTCTTTAGAATGGCGGATGAAGTCATGTCTTCATGGTTACTCGTTTTTTCTTAACACCAGAAAGAACTCTGTGGATATATATTTCTAAACTCTAATGCTTTTTGTGACCCAAACTTTTAGTTTAGTTTGTTTTTGGCCTCCAGCAGGGTTTAAGTCCTCTCTTTTGCTGATAACACTTATTATGAAAGTTTTAATGTCAACAGTGCATTTTTAAACCAGAAGGGACCATAGCCAGCAGTTCGGTAGTTATTAACGGTGCTTTTAACGGTGCATGTGCTCATTCACATATTTTTGCTGTAATATTACTTGCTTTTATTACTTCACAGCAAGACAGCTTGCTTTTTGGTTGCAGAAGTACAGGATGTTTTTCAGTTTGCCTATGCAAATCAGAATTAAAACAAATAATATGCGCACAAAAGAAAGTAAAGGTTGGCCAAATCTTAATTCCTTTGTTTTATTCATAGTTGTTCTTACGAAAGTTGTTGGAGAAGAAAGCCTGCAGTCGTGGAGAATTAATGTTTGTCAGACTCATTTGATATAAATCATCTGTGCAAATTAAGGATTGGATTGAGGTGGTTCTCCTGATATGGTATTGTGAGAGTTTAATGGTTTAACTCGTTTGAAATGTATAAGATTAAGCGCTTCTCTTGTCAATAAAAGGTTGATTAGATGTTATTTTGAGCTAATAGTTCTTCTTACAAACTGTCTGAATACATTCTAACTAGTGCCAGTGAGAAAGGTTGTTTTCATTCCTCCTGTAAGAAGGAGTCATCAAAACGTTTCCAGTTGTCACTAATCTGTTGGGTTTTTTTTGCCAGTCACCCACTCACTACTGTATGCTTCATGTTTGTTGTGATTGAAAATGGAAGCTTTTCAGTTACTTACATTTCATTATCTTTTTCAGCCTAATTACATTTATAGCGTTGATGTTATTAAGCTCAAACTGGATTTAGAGTTAATTCCCTAAAATTTAAGAAGAAGGTAGTTTGGATGATTAGCATGCATTAAATGTCATAAATTGTAATACCAATCAAAAGAGCATCTGTATTTGAAAGCTTTTTGAGTGACTTGAGTTAGCGTCTAAGCATTTTTAGCAAATGCCTCTCACCTGATATGTGACTATCTTTACTCTTCTTGGGCTTTTGGGGTTTTTATGAGAACTGTTCACAAATTTTCCTTGTATGCCTCTGTTCGAGACATTAACAGATCATCACTTTTCGAAAAACAATCCTCACCATCAGTTTGTGTTTTCCATTGACAGAAGGATCGGATTTTGGCTTTTGTCTGACATGAAGCCGGTGGTCCCCCACCAACATCTCATCTGCTTGTCAAAACTTAGCCATCATGAAACAAAGCCCCCTCAAATGCCCTGTTGGATCTATCTTTAGATACTCGTCTGCCAGTTCTGTTTTGTTGAGAGCATCTGACTTGGCATGATGTGTGACTAGAGAGGATGTTTGCCTTTACACTGCTCCTGAGGATAATTCAGTGTGGTATTTTTTCAGCAAGCTGCCTTGGGGGAACCATGTATCGTTCTGCTGAGTTTTGTCCTCTCCCTCTTAGTTAACCAGCTTGCTGTCCAGAGGGCATTTGCACTGTAATAAGGTGTAATAGCTGGTGTTCATCTATACTAAACCATAAATGCTGAGTGAAAGGTAATGATCAGTGCAAGTCTCAGGGCCGTCCAGGCTTCTAAACTGCCACCAGCTGCTACCTGTAGTGCAGTCGTTTGCCATGCTCCACTTAGCAAACTGATGCAGATGAGAGTAGCCTGTCTGCTCACTTCTCATTCTCAGGGGGTCTGGAGGGAAGAGAGGGAGTGAGGGAGGGAGGGGAGAGAGAGGGAGTCTTCTAGGTGTGCTTCCCACATAGATTGAATATCCACACTGGACTTCACATGCATCCACTCGCCTTTTTATTACATGCTCTGCATCAAAGGCCGACATAGAGCTACCTATGCTGATTATGCTGCACTCGTCACTCTGAAATGTGCTGCACATGGCGTTAGGAAAACCCCATACATTAATCTTAACAGTAATGATATTGGGGCACCTTCTACAAGGGTACATGGTACATAAATATTTTACAGCTATTACCCTCAAGGTCAAACATACTGTACTTTTTGGTTGTATATTAATCTTCTTGTCAATGATAAATTGAGTATTTTGCACGTTTTATATTTGTGGTATTTTGTGCTGTATGGTGTCCTTTTTTCCCCATAATCTTAGTATTTGTTAAACATCAGGAGAAGAGAGGGAAAAAAAAAGAGTTTTCTCATTTCTATAGCCAAATATTTTATGTGCACAAAGTTATGTGCAAGAAATCGGGGCTACTTCTCCCTGTTTGACAAGCTTGAATTGCAAAAGTTTGTATTTTGATAAATAATAACGCTGAAAATTAAACAGTTTATATGAAAATTTGCTCTGCTCAAAAGGAAAACATATGTTCAAGATTCAACAGAATAAATGGTTATCAAGCACATTCTCAAAACCAGTTCAATGTTTTAATGTTACATTGTACAGAAGGTTTGGGAATAATCAGCAAGAAAGAAAAGTGCATCATGTGGAAAAGCAACATATTTACAACAATATCTTCAAATGCTCTTTTAAAGGTTTTCCATGCACTGACAGGGTTTTTATGCATTTATATTTGGTTCCTCAAACAGTTTTTGTGGCATATTTTATTAAATATTTCAATATGAATATTAAGTCAACTTGTGACTGTTTCCCTCCTCATGGCTATGCACATGGCATGCAGAAATATTGTGACATATTCAAGATAAAAAGAATGATACATTTACTGGGAGCATGAACCTGTTCCAGGATCTTTATTCCTGTCCTTTTTCCCTTTGCAACGATTCTCCTGGGGGTGAAGAATACCATCATACCATTGTACTGCACAGCTTTATTGTAGACTTTTTTTATATCAGTAAAATTTCATTTCTTCTTGAACCTGTCCTCCTTCACCCAAGGACAAATACCTTTCTATATTTTCAAATTCCGAGTCATTTAAATCATTGGCATGGCTTTCACACTGTGACTACTGACATGACCCAAAGTATGTCAGGAATAAGTTCATTCAATTTTGATTGGTGCGAGTTTTAACTTGAACAAGTTAACGATTCTGTACACATAACCCTCTGGAGACATTATTAAAATGTCCAGATCGCTGCGTGGAATTTTAAATCTGTGTGTAGAATACATAGGTTTAAAAAACCTGCCTCATGGCAATTTGTGAAATAGCTACATAATTTAAATCTTTGTGCATACGTGTCTGTGGACCAAAAAGAAGAAAGAAAAAGGAAGACAAAATAAAATGGACACCAGCATGACTATTAAAACGCTTGAATGACTACTTTTAAATCAGAGCCACCACTTTATAAGGCTTTTTATTTAGATTTTAGTCTAACCTAGACTAGAAATAACAAAAATGCCATGAAATAAGTCCAACCTCAGTTGGGCTCATTTTCTGATATGATGTGTTGAAATCTAATTATGTCATCAGACATAGAGACAATCCCTATAACCAACTAAGACTGTGTTGTTTGGCTCACCTGACTGGTTAAAGTTTTGTTTGTGACTATGACAGGAAGATTCTTCATCAGTATTTTCCAAATGTGCTTCTTTTTCAACTATAATTTTTTTTCTGTTATCAGCCATTACTTGGTTAGACCTCAGCATAATAGTTTGGCTTTAGCTTCTTGTTTGCTAAGTAAAAATGAGTTAGTCTGGTTTTGGTTCCAGAGGCACTTGGTTAACAGTAGGTCAATAGACAGCTGTGCAGCCAGACTGTAGGAAAATGACAATATAAGCTTTATTTCTTTTCTCTTTGATGTAAACAGATTTCTAAGCCTGTGGCAAAGATAGTTATCCCTTCAATCTCTTTCTCTACCATTTGGTACAGCAAATTTTTCAGTGACTCATAAATCTTAGTAAAATAATTGTGGAAATAAACCTGCCTGAACCATCTCTACATTTGGTTTGGGTATTTAAAAAAATAGTGTTGATCTTGTTGCTGTTTTAAATTTTGATAATTTCGCTATAATTACACCATTATCTCAACCATTTGCTAAAAAAAAAAAATTAAATCTTATTATTCTTGTTCAAAAGAAAAGAGACAACGCGAAGAAAAATGTTTCTCCTCCTTTTTTCTGATAGTGTTAAAATAGTATTTCAGAGCAAACTTTAACTCTTACCTATTGATTCAGTTTTAATTAGTTTGGGAAACAAGTGTGCTTAGTTAGTCTTTTATGGTTCAGATCCAGTAATCCCTACAGTGTATTGTTTCCACATGAGGTGTTCGTGATGTCAGAAAATAAGATCTTCCATATTAATTTATTCATACACTATCCACCCACTTGCATTTAAACCAATTCATTAATTATTCCTTTTTATGCATTTGGAGACTCCTTCACAGTTAGCCTATTGATCCAAACCTCCTAAGACATCACAGGGGGGTATTAATCTGATTGTAACAGCATATTTTTATATGTTTATGTTGATGCTGTAGATTCAGAGCTGTGGCTTAAGTGACCACATCTACTAAAAAGGTAGCTGATACACCCCGATTTTGTAGATATTTATCAGGCAAAAAAACCCCATTGAGAATAGTTCAATCTTTTCACACAGATACTTTAAAGGAGCTGAGAAGAAGATGCAGTCGCTGCATTTCATGTGCCGCTCGATTGACTGAAGATAGACCATGCTGTCCATCTTAAAATGGGTTAGCTATGGTCAGGCCTGGGTGCTAAGTATTAGTGTTAATCAGGCTCATTACACTCTTGTATCTGATGAGCCTTGTCAGATCAAATTAGGAAAGCAAAAAAAAATCATTTGCCAGTTAAAATACATTGATTTATACAGTATAAATGATAGGTGAAGGCAGTGCAGTGTTAAAAACACCTTTCAATTAAAATTTTATCTCACAAGTAAAACAGTGAATTGGACCATTTTATAGAGCTTATCTAGAATCATATGGTTGAACAAACTGAAAAAAAAAAAAGTCTTTTTTTTTTTCTTTTATCCAGATCAAGCTACAGGTTGCTTTATGTATTATTATGCTGTTTGTTTTTTCTAAAGATGTGTACAAAAAAAGTTCCCGCTGTCTGTTAAACCAGCGCTGCAGTGGCTCCAGCTAGCGGCTTGAATCCTGCTCTCGTTGGGCAATATACTTAACCCACCTTGCTCCCAGTATTGGCATCACAAGTGTACTCAGGTGTAAGTCGTGCTGGATAAAAGCTAAATTACTGTGGAGTTGAATAGAATATTATAGCTGTGAAAACCACATGGGAGCTACTAAAGGCCTATCAGATGCATTTCTTTGTCAGGACCTTTATTAATGATAAAGATTACCTGTGGCTACACATACAGTAAAGCTTACCACCACCAGGTATGAATGAGGAGTGGATTAATAATGGAACCATTGTAAGTGCTTTGAGTGCTGTCAGCAATAAAGCACAACATAAATCTAATCCATCAATATTCTTATTATTCATCAGTATTTGTGAGTTGGGCTTTTAGTTGCTTTTTGCCGTTGACTGTAGCTGACGTGGTCGGTTACAAAATGATTTGCTTCATTAGATTCAGTGATGTGTTGCATGTGGCCCCACTTAAACACAGTGAATGTGTATGAAGGAAAATTGTGCAGAAAACAGCTGACCAACGACTGTCTGGCCATCAGCCTTTAAAAGGATCTAGAACAGTTGCTACGCTGAATGTCCAGAAATGTTGGCCACTGAGGCATTTGACCAGTATAAATTCTCAGTTATCCAGATCCTGACTGCTTCAAAGCAACTGGACTTCTGAACTTGATTCTTGAAAGAAAACTTTCCGTTTTTGGAGCGGAAAGGTTGTAAAGGATTTTCAACCGGTGAAAAGCAAGAATCTCTGTCAGACTGCGTTCCGAAGCTTTATTGCGTATGTATGCTCGTACATACGGAGAGGCCTTTGCGCTTATCTGAGCGTGCAGCAAAAGGTCTTACGACATCTTAGGTAAACACATGAAACAAAGCACTATCTGTGGTAAACAGACGAAACAGAGCACAATCAATAAGGTAATACAATCTACACTAAGCAAAATCCTGCTGCCCTTGGCAGGGATCCAAAACAGGATTAGGAGCAAAGTAAATGACCATAATAAAGAGTATTCATACAAAAATTCCATCACAAGGTCACACATGAAAAATCTAAACGAACTTGATGTGATTTTAACACATGATGGACATTTCATGGACCGATATAAGAAAGTAGTACACTATTTTGCAATTCTATTACCTTAAGTATCAGATGATAATGAAAAAAAGCAAAACAAAAATAACAACAACAAGAAAAAAAAAACATCTGGTGTACCAGGTCTGGAAAGTAGGTAAATATGTCCTCAGATGAACAACAAATTGCATATTCTAGCATGTTATCATTTATTGAAAAAGAACTACAGGATTTCTGGAACAATGCTATGTGGAGCCATGTGTGAAACAGGGAGTACTTTCTTTTCCAAATTACAGTACATCACAGTCTCTGAGTTTGACTTTCCCAGATAAATTGATTGGATATAGAAGATGAAACTGCACTGACACAAGTAATGTTGATCTTGTTAGGATTGACTGTGGCATCAGTCGGTAGAAGGTGTGTCAGGGGGACCCATTGGACACAGCAGATGGCAGAGCACATATGCTGTGGGTCTCTACGGCCAGGTACACTCGGAATACTTCTGGGAAGTGGCCTACCTTTGCTGGGGAATAAACAGACACTCTAAACAAGCCGAGTCACACGTTAGTTTGTGCAAACACACCCATAAAATTGTAACACATTTATTCAACCTTGCTCTGATTTTGTTTAGCTGTTCAGGGATTCGTCAAATCTTATTATCTCTCTTTTAAATGGGTTAATTTCTCATGTTTTGTCTGAACACTTCTGAAAGGGTTATTTGGGGGGAGGAAAGTAAAAGTATTTTTATTATATTGTAAAAGAGCTTATTTCATATGAAGATAAGTTCTATTATGTTTTTAATTTAAAAAAAGTGACCATGAAGCTGTCTTCACATTTGAGCGACTTTCCAGTGAGCTATCAGCTGAATGTTTTGGTTTAATTTCTCTTACTTGCTTACCAAAAAGTTGCAATAGTTCATGCATACAATAGTATTGCTACAAAACTTTACATAGCTCTCAACTCAGTTCAGTTTGGATTTTATAATTCAGTTTAGATTATTAATCTTGATTTAAATTATTTCAATTTTTTTCTAATTCATGAAATGTTCTTATTTCTAAACGGCTGTTATGAAAACGAAACTATTTAGAGTCATTATTAAACATGACTGTGTGTGATGACTTTAAAGTCTAAAGCAGCCTGGTGCATATCACATAGACATCATGGGGTGAATCAGGGCTGACAGAGAGGAACAGTACAGAAGGCAGCCGAAGGACTTTGTCATCTAGTACAACACAAACCATCTGCAGCTTAAAGACGCATTACGCAACCTTCCGACCTTAAAACTCTGCGTTCCTGACTCGTTTGATGGCACAATGACACTTTTGATGTGCATTACTGGAGCCATCGCTGTCCAGAAGCGTCCCAGGGTAGAGAAGCTTCCGAACTGCTTCTTCCAGGATGTCGCTTGATGTTGCGGTTGAGTTTTTCTTTACTCACCGCATCACACGTCACCATCAACACACAGGCCGTTCTGAACACACACCATGGCTGATTCAGCAAAGAAATACAAGAAGACATTATCAGAGGATGAGAGGAAAAGAAAGGAAATGGGATAAGACTGTCTTTAATGGCTGGAGAGAGAGAGATCTCACAGTACAGGTAGGATAGATGCTGAGTTAGCCTGCGATATGGGCATATCAATGAGAAAATCTGCAAGTTTTGTAAGGCGTCTTTAACACCTCAAGGAAGGAACTTTTCACAGACATTGGGAAGTCCAGATCCCACCCACAAACAGTTGTGGTTGGTAGAGTTGAATTTGAGGTTATAGAGTACCTCGGGGTGTGGTTGGACGAAAAGCTGGATTGCACTTGTAAAGTGGAGTTCCTGTACAGGAAGAGTCAGATTAGCCTATACTTCCTGAGGAGGCTGTGGTTCTTTAATTCCTTCAGGAAACTCCTGTGGATGTTGTACCAGTCTGTCGTCGCCAGCATCCTCTTCTACACAGGGGAGCAACAGTGAACAATAACATCATTACAAACTAAGGAGTTAATTAACTAAACTGGACTGGGCTGACTCCAATCATATGATAGTTTCCCCTGTGTGAATTTTTAAGTGTATTTTTAACTTGTACTTTTTCTGGTATAATCTGGCATATTGTATTTTTCTTGTAACTCTATATGAAGGAACCTGACCAAAGGGATCAATAAAATTTAATCCAATCTCTAATCTAATCTAATTGTGTACAATTCACACTTTCTGCACAGTATCATGTCACACATTAGTTTTCTCTTGCAAGAGCTAGCAGCTTTTCAGACCCCCCCGGTATCTTTTTTTTTTTTTAATACAGAGACAAGTGACATTCCCATCAAGTTTTAGAACAAATATCCTGAGTGTTGCCTTCAAACAGCGAGGTCTCTCCTGCTGTGGAAACACTTCTCCCTGCCTTTACTCGACTTCATCAAAAGCAGCAGCGCCTGTGAAGTGATGCGCATGCTCCGTGCTGTCCTTGTGGTGCGTTAGGAAGCAGTGGACTGTTTGAGAAAACATTTGAAACAGTTTGTTGCTTCTAACTTTCTCTATAATAGATCATTGTACATACAGTATAAATAAACTCCAAATGGCTATACAGGCAGTACCTGATAAGTAGTGGTCCCCAAGCCAAGGAAGTGGGTATACTCTTAATTTTTTGCCTTTTTTTTTATTTAGAAAGTGTCCCAGAAAAACACCATTAATGAAATTGTGACATGTAGGATGGCTTCATTGTTTGCCCCCAGAATCCATCACTACTATTTGCTTGTCACACCAGTTTTGATACATGAGCTCAAGGTCACAAAATGTCATGGCAATGAGGAATCCAGGACACACTCCTCCACCAACAATTTCTCTGAGATTCTGTTGCTTATTTGCTCTGAGTGCTTACTTTAGCAGCAGCTCAGTCTCACGCTGCAGTTTTCGGCATCAATTCTTTATTTTACAGAGAAGCATGAAGAGGCATGGAAAAATTCAGCTTAGCTAAAAAGACAAAATAGTTTTTTCCTTAAAGAGTTGCAGGTTGAAACCTAATCTTAAATGACAAGAATAATGATTGTATGGGAATTTCTTTCATTTTTTTCTTCCCTTTTGAAACCACTACTCTATTCAATATCAACATACTAATGAACTGGAATGCATAAGGAAACAGACTTGTTTGGCATACAGTCTGCTTTTTAGGAGGATACCACAGATTGCATCAATTAGATAATTTTCCTGTCTGTCACTTCTATCTTTTCTTTTCTTTTAACAAGCCAAGATTATTTGCAAATTCAGAATTGCAATTATTGCTCATTTGAAAGCACTCATAGAAATGCATGAATAAAGCTGTGATCTAACTAATATATCTTTAACAGATGTGTGCAGCCAGTAATCACCATGCCCAAAAGGGGAATAGTTTAATACTGTGCTTGCAGAGATGCTGCACATAATTTAACAGAAGTTGCTTTTACAGAAATGCAAGTGGATAAACTGGATCCATACAACTGCACGTGTAAATAGATATATGTTTAATATCATAACCATTATATAACATTTTTACACAAATCTATTACCACCATAGCAAAACTAACACCAAGAATCAGATAAGAAAAAAATTTAATTCTGACAAAGGATTAAAGAAAAAGGAATCTTAAACTTACTGTATTTACATTCTATAGTTTAAAATAGAAGTTGGTATTGAACTTAAATGTCAGGTAAGCATTATTAAGTATGAAACTCTCAGAAGAAAGAAGTTCACTTCAAATGTCTCTAGAGTTTCATCAGGACTGTTAATAAGCTCGCTAATTTGAGTGACATGACATTTGATTACAGACATGGGAGTGACATGATGTAATTTAAGCTTTCCATGACAGCTTGGATGGGTTTTAATAAATGTCGGAGAGCATGAAGAAACCTCATTAATAGCCAGCGTTACATTTTTTACTGTGCTGGTGTATTGCGTTGGTGCAAAAAGATATCATTTAACATTAGTATGGATTGAATCTGCTGCTGTTTTGTTATTAATATGTTAATGTGAGTAGGATCTGCTGCTCTGCATGCATGGTAAACACAGTCTGGTCCCATGGATTGATGCAAAGTGAAAGACTGTATCCTCCTCTTTGTACAGGACAAATAAACGACAAAGGTTAGTGCAGTGAAGTTAGCTGTTGTTTCGCCCTTACTGTCCCCGTAATACTGCATGATTTACCAGAAGCCAGCTTTGAGACGAGGCTATTAGTGGAAAATAATCCCCCCTTCAGCTGCTGAAGTATGACTTTCTCAGGATCACTGACAGCTTTGTTTGGAAGTCATACTTGCTCATACCAGGCAAAAGTAAACAAAAAGCACATCTGCATAAGATGTGGCTCATCGGATCGTCACTGAGCCACAACAAAGGGAGGCTGTCCCGTAACCTTGGTAAACATTTGTGGAAAGAGCTCTGTTGTTTTAACCATTGCTTCCACAAACCAACCTTGCAACTCCCCGAGGATCACAATAACATTGTTCCATCTTTGTCGCTGAAAGAAGGAATAGGGTGAAACAAAAACTGATCAATTTTATATTCCCATGAAATGCATAAATAAGTGATGTTGATAAGTTTCCGTCTGTGTGACTGTGTGTTAGAGAGTAAAAGTAGTTAGAACTAAAAACTTTTTCTTTATTTTTTCCTACTTAGTCGAAACCAATGTTATTTAAACAGAAAAGGTCAAACTAACTATTAGTTTTAGATGGATTGTATTTTTGCATAATGTATGGAATTAGCATTTTTATGAAATTATCAAAAAAAATGCTGCTGTATTTTTGCATTTTATCTACAAGTATGGTTACTTTATTTCACTTTTTCTTTTTTTTCTTCTTAATTAGTGTGTGCTTAAATACCAGACACAACAATGTGGGGACAGAAGCATAGCTACAGATTTAGTTTGAGCCGCAGACTCATTTACTGTGAAACTATACTCCTATAATATAAGCAAAACATATTGTCTCCCTAAAAAAGAAATCCTCTGAGAAAATGACTTTGTCCAAATGGTACCACATGCTAGTCTAAAGCCTTTTGTTTTGCACCAAAAGGCTCTTCTCCATTTTGACTTTTCTCCCCAATGTATGGTAAAGTTTTTTGAATGCAGTCACAACATGATTGATTCATGTATTTACTATTAAGAAGTTTAACTCTATGTTGTCAGATTCATTTTTGATACAGTGGAGGTTGATATTGAAAGGTGTAATGTTGTATTCGGTTTTAGTTTTCTGCAGCCAGCTCATTAATGGCATAAGCTCCCTCATGTTTTTGAAAAAAAAAAAATAAGTTATGGTATACGGCTGGTTAGTTATGTATATTATTGCATAGTAATATAATAATGTAGGTAAAATAAATGTCTAGCCTACATATTCTAATTTGAGTGTTTCTCTGATGGGAAAGGAACATCTCAGCCATGCTCCAGTCTGTTGGTAGTGTGTGGTTTGTGCTCCAGCACACAGATTATTTTTGAGGCTTCAGTGCTGTTTTAACCTTTGCCAGGAAGGTCATGGCACTTTGCTGAGTGGTGAAGTCCCTTGAAAGCTTCTTTCCATATGTTGATGTGTGACAGGCTTATTTATAAGTGATGCATTGCTCTGCTGGGACTGCTGGTTAACGCTGTAATGTTATGTCAAGAAAGATTTGACTTTTTTCTCTCATGACATGTTGGATCAAAAAAACCCATTTTCACATTGTCTTGGTCTTAACATATGTGCTGCTGGCTCTTTTTTCAGCCGATTTGAATTTAAAGTTTATTTGAATTTACTTTAACCCTTTGATGCGCAACATGGGTCAAAAATGACCCACATTCATTTCCATGCTTATTTCATGCTGGCTGAGTTTGATTTGTTCTGCCTTTTTAAATCAGTTTATTTTATGATTAAATATTTCAAATATTCTTTAGATGTCATGTTTTTTACTACCACAGATCATTATTTGTATTTTTCTTTCATACTTTATGAACAAAAGGAGTTTTTACATCACTAAATCACGTCTACACACATGGGTCAAGTGTGATTTAAATATTATACAATTCAATACAGTGATAATTAAGTGTTTTAAGTCATTACTTGAACATTTTTAAATGCAACACCTGTAACATGTTTATTTGTCTTTCAAAACAGAAAATGACAGAAAATACAGCAATTTAACAGAACTATATCTGTTGGACTGAGTCGGATTTTCCACTTCAGAGTGGAAAGAGTCCTTTGAGTCATCAGAGGGGTCTACATATAGGGGAGCTGGATTTTCATACTATCCAGGTTGAGCTTGTGGTAAATATTCTTGATCATCATCAACAGAAATTTCAGACTGAATCAAAGCAAATTGCTGGTTCATTCTCACCCCGTTCGTTGTAAGAACATCTAAGCTGTAAATCTGCAAACAGCCACACTAAAAAGAAAAAGAGGCAAAAATATTTTCAGGTGTACTTTACATCAAAGTACATACACAAATATTCTGTATTATTTCAGTAACTTGACTAAGATACATCAGCTTAGCTACAAATATAAATATATTGCTAAGTAGCTGAGCAATCTATTCAGCTAAGTATAGCTAACGCATCTACGGTAGTTTGTGAAGCTAACCAACTTCTTCATTCAGCTGATGAGTTTTATGATGACAAAATTCAGGCCCATTGCAATAGATTAAATATAGATAACTGCAATGGTTAGCTTACTAAAAGTGAATATATTAGTGATTTTAGCTAGCTAACTACAGTAGTTATAACTTCTCACTCTGATAAGTAGGCTATGTAGGGTAGGCCTACACGCACTCAAGAAGCAGATCAAAT
>JAVQJG010016950.1:0-11677 GCA_036024015.1 Craterocephalus amniculus | reverse complement strand
TTTCTGAACCGCTTAATCCAATTGGGTCGCGGGTGTGCTGGAGCCTATCCCAGCTATCAACGGGCGAGAGGCAGGGTACACCCTGGACAGGTCGCCAGTCTTTCGCAGATCATTGCAGTCACGAATAGAAACTATTGAGATTATTGCAACTGCAAAACATCATTTTCTACATAAACATAACTGGGCGACATGTTTTCCAACTGATACAATCTATTCAGAGCAAATAAAATCACAGAGGAGTGCAAAAAGTAGAAGATGTCCTCTCTAGGAGTATTTTGTTTGGAAACTGGTTGAAACTGTCAAGCCAAAGGACCAAAAGGAAGCAATTTGCCATCTTCACAAACGTGCAGTGACGGCTAAAGAGTCTGATTGGGTGAGATGAAGCATGCAGACACTTACAGCCTCTTTGAACAGACTGGTGGGGACAACAGATGCTGTAATGGTGCCAGTTCCTTCTCACTCAACCCAACCCTACTCAGAAAGCAGAAAAAATAAGTTAAGAGATACTACGACAGTCAAGAAAACTGTAGTTTTCAGTGAATTCATTTGTGCAAGAAAGTTTGAAATAAGATTTGTGCCTTAGAACTCTGTAAATTCAGAAAATATTTGCTGCTGTTGACAATTTCTCCATCATCCAGTCTTCAGTATTAAATGCATTTTTGCTCATTTTACTTCAGTAAATCTCTAAGGGATTAGATTAACTTGGGTAAAATCTGTTATTACTGGTCAAAGATAAATATGCTTGCACAGAAATATGAAATTAATTTCCTTAATATGGTCTTATATGAGCTACCCAAGTAGATTGACAGCATGCTGTGTGCTGAGCTGTGCTTTTTCTTTAAAGAATAAGATTTCAAGCAGCTTTTTAATTGATGGAATCTGCCTTGTCAGATTTTGAGGCTTTGCTATCACTATTTCAGTTGTGGGCTTCTCTTTATCTTCACCTTCCTCTCGACAGCTACCAAAATTCTCCTTTTAAACTCAGCTCATCTTGGGGCTCAGACTAAAGCGAATCTCCTCCCCTTTGGAAGCAGGAAAATCCTCCTGTCACACATGAAAGAAACCCGTCTACTTGACAGATTATTGAGTGATAAGTCCCTTTTGACCGGAAAAATGTGCCTTGTGATGTCAGCTGTGCAGTGTAATGTTGGGTAAAATGTTTCTGAACTGACCTATGGGAGAAAATACATGATGATACAGTGAAATGTAAAGAATAGCACTTCTTATTCCCCTACCTCAAGAAGAGGAACTATTGCAGCTTCAAAATGACATTCCTGAGCAGTAATATTCTAATCTCCCAAGATGAAGCTGTATTTAGTTTCTGAATGAATCATCTTCTTTATGGGTCTCTTCTCTCTCTGCTCTCTTTGTCTCATGTTCTATCTCTGAATCTCAGATCTTTTCTCTCAGATTGCTTTTATTTATTTATTTATTCATATATTTCCTTTTTCCCCCTCCCCAAGCTTTTATCCTCAACTGCTTTTTCTTCTTTTTCTCCCCCACTGTTTTTCTTCTGTTCCTTGTTTCTTGATTGAGGAGGTTTTCATATACAGCATGCATAAATTACTGAGCATAAAAAAGATTAAGTTAGCACTTTGACAGAAACATTTATGTGGTTTGGAGTGACTGAACATCAGCTATAATATTGGTTGTTTGTAATGAGTTTGAAGATATGTTGCAGCTGTGGGAAACACCTTATTAGTGTTGCAACATAATGAAAAATAAATGACTGAGTTGGTTAGCAATCAGTCCAAGGTGTGAACATGTCACATTTCTCATGTCCAGTTCACAATTAAAAAGACAGATGATGGATCTTGGCTTGTTCATTGAGTTATGGTTTCTCAGATTTATGACATAATTGCGGTAATATAATGCCTTTAAGCTGTTTACATGAAATTTTTAATAAACAGAGCAGTGCTTTAATACCAAGCACTCCTGTCATCCCTCCTATCCTTACACTGTTTTATATATTCTCTTTCTTTGCCAGATTCTCTTTTAAGTTTAATCATTTAAAACTAAGAGAATTCAGTTTCATAGCAATCTACACTTTAGGGGGGGGGGCTTTTTTTCCATCCCTGTGTAAAGTGTAAAATTCTGTTTAATGAATGATTTCAAATTGAATCCCAGAGCAAAATTATTTATGCAGTTATGTGTTTGCGTGTGCAGAGTAGAGCACAGCTTCCATCTGTGCGGTCGTTCACCTCATTAAATTTGAGAGCAAGAGGATGCGTGTGATAAGTCTTAATACATCTTTAATAACTGTGTTCAACAATCAAACATGGAGTGGTGTTTAGGCAATAAGTTGCCGTGCTCAAAAGTGCTGCAACCGTCTGTGCTGTCACACAGAGCAGAATGACAATCCTACCAAGCCATAAAACTGAACCACAAAACTGATGTGATGCAAACTGACAGCATGATGCACACAACTGTGCACTGTGAAAAGCTCTGCGCTCTCAGAGCTCACGTGGAAATACCAGGCGATAAATATGCAGGAATTCACGATGTTTTCATCAACATACCTGTAAATGATGCAGGCGCAGTCCCTGCAGGTCCCACAGTTCTCAATGTCCTGTCCGGTTCTGTAAGAATGTCTACTGTTGGAAAGCAGAAATGACATATCAGGGGTAAAAAGACACATGTTATGTATGTAAAGGTTTGTGTGAGCCAATACAGACGCATAGTTTTATTTGCTGAACAAAATTTTCATGTTAACACATCCTTGAAATATCCTCCCTGAAATCCCCCCTGATCATTTTTTAATGAATGGTAGAGACTCAGTCCGTTACGTAAACCATGAGTCACTGTGTCACTCCACATAAAATAATGCTCATGAGGTGAAAGTCAAGTCTAAACACACAAGACCAATGGTTGAATTCTAATACTGGAACACGCAAGATGTGTCACTTTATGAAAAAGAAGTCACATGTTCTCATGCCTGCAAAGTATAGTGCTGGCACTGGTGTTTACACTGTGATTTGGATTATGCTACACAGATAGTCGAGCCTTTCTTTGGCTTCATAGACACATCTATCCTTGTGTATCGTTTCCTATCCAAGATTTTTTTTTCTCATCCCCCTCATCATGTATGTACTATTTCAGAGTGATAAGGCGAGAGAAATTACTAAGCAGCTTACAACGTAGGAAGCAGATTAATTAAAGACTTGATGGATATGGTAAAGGGTTTACATTAAGAGGCATGGAGCATCTGAAACTACTAACATGACAACAGCCAAGTGCTGATTTCTATCAATGCCTTCATGCTGCACACATTCATGAGGAAAGAACTGCTGCAAAACAGGTGCAACAGAGTCCCAAAAGACTCCCTGTGGTCTGACATAACATAAATTCTTTAGCATATTGCGATTTGAGACTTGCAAGACTGATATGAGAGTTTATAAAAATAACTTCAGACCTCCCTGGATTTAAAGTGGTATTTCTTCTCCCTTTCCATCACTCACCCAGCTGTTTTAGCCAGTTTGTATCTCCTGTCTTCTCGTTCTAACCCAATTTACATTGTGTTCTGTCTACATCGCTTCGTATTTACAATGCTTACAATACTGGGATTGGCTATAAATAGAGGAGCTGCTTCATGGCCAAGCTTAAGCACAACAACCATCTATCTGTAATATTCAAAGCACAGGATGCAGGGAGGTTATTACTGCTGGGCTGTGGATAGTCCCTTTTTGGTGAAGAATAATCTGCCTACAACATTCCACTTGTATGCTCCCTTCAAGGAGAGAAGAGACGATCTTTTAGTGCAGAGCTACAATCACAATATCACGTCTGTCCCTCATTTGTTTTTGTGGGAAATGAACCAGATCCTCGGTAGAAAAATTAACTGTCTTCAAATAAAACAGCAGGCACTTAGGCTACATGCTGACATTTACTTTCTGAGCCTTCACAATACCAGACTCTCATGATTTACACTGTCCCACTATTGGTTATTCTCTGCCTTCCTTTTTCCTATCTGGTAATCTTCATAGAACACTATATAGTGAAGTTAACAAGATGGTTTTCCCCGCTGTACCTGGTCCTGGATTCAGACGCCTTGGAAGCCCTGAGTTTATAGCTTATTTGGCCTAACAGTTCCAGTAATTTTACAGCTTTAAATGTGGAATAGCTCCTTTTATGCTCCAGGGCATTCACACTGTATTTAGGCACAAACAAACCCTTTTCAAACTCTTTGGTCCACGACGCAACCTGTAAGGCTATGTTTCGACACCACTTTGGGCATGTGGCAAAGAACTACAATCATGGTTAGTATCCCTTACTGTGTGAATTTTCCTATTTCAAGTCTTAAGGATCATGTTTAACCTTCCACATGCGTAAAGTTGAATGATCAGACCCAAAAGCAGCCTAAGTTGATTCAAGAACTTTAATACTGTCCCGTACATTTTGTACATTTTGTCTGATCTGTGATTAAAATTGTCCCTATACCATTTCACTGAAGAGATTGGTCATACTCACCCATCTCTCTCTGCTTCCTTCTTTTCAAGATCTTGAATTACATCCAGCAGGACCTTAATGGTGTTCTGGCTTGTCTCTAGGACACCCTCCAGGCTATGGAGCTGGTTTTGCAGGCTACGTATATCGTGAAGGGGCCCATTTGGACTCAAGAGTTTTTCTGTCACTCTTGATGGGTCAAGCTTACACCTGGCACCTGACATCAACCCTCCCAGAATTTCTTGGACTTGTCTCAAAGTGTCAGCTTGGGTGGGAGTCAGGGGACCAGCTGCTGGCCGTTCTCCAGAGACAGAACACCCCCTGCCTCTACAGCAACCCTGTTGGTTCGGAGGAAGCGTGTGTTGGCTGTTGGGTGTGTTGGGCCTTGCGTTGGCTCCTGAGCAGAGCATTTTGTGAAGCACCCCAAGCTGAGCCTGGGCTGAGCTAAGACAGCTGGGCTTAAAACAGGCCTTGGCAGGGGAGGTTGCAGACGAGGGCCTTTCTGCCTTCATCACAGCAACTGGCGGGGTTTGAGCTCTGTGCTTCAGAGAGCTGGCTCTTCCACAGAGCTTGGGCGAGTCTGTAGATTTTGTGTCCTCCTGTTTCCCCTTCTCCTTCTCTTTATCTTTATCCTTCTCAGAGGCCCTGAGCATGGGTGTTCGGACTGCAGGACCTTGTGGCTCATTTCCTGTTTTCCGTGGTGTGTACGGAGGAGGAGGTGGGGGAGGAGGTGGGAGTCGGATGCCCCTCTTATCCTGAGCATTGTAGGGGGCCTGAGACGGGGGCGTGTATGGTGGCGCAGCGCGAAATGTGGAAGAATATAGTGGGACAGCTTTAGTGGGAGTTGCACAAGATTGTGCATTCTGAAGAGTTGACACATACGTTTTCACAAGTGGAGGTGGAGAAGTGCAAGATCTTAGTTTTGGCACTGGGGAAGTATAGGGGGTTGTGCATGTATTGGCAGACGAGTGATTCTGTAGAGCTTGACATGGGATGTTACAGTGAGAGACAGTTTGTATGACTGTGGCATAAGAGGGTAAAGTTGGATTTAGGTGAGGCGCATGGGGACCAGCTGGATGTGTGGTTGTATAGTATGATATGGAGGTGCACGACAGGGCAGTTTGAGTCACAAATGTACAGGGTGTTAGACTTGTGGGAAGGGTTGGATTTGATGCACCAGATGATGGCTGTTGTGTTACATTTGGAGTGGTGATTGGATCCTTAGCAGGGCCACAAGGAAATTGAATAGGAGTTATTGTTGGGGTAGGAGTTAAATTAGGGGTTATTGTTGGGGTAGGAGGTAAATTAGGGGCTGTTGTTGGGGTAAGAGTTAAATTAGGGTTTATTGTTGGAGTAGGTGTTAAATTGGAGGCTATTGTTGGGGTAGGGGTTAAACTAGGTGTTACTGTTGGAGTAGGAGTTAGAATAGGAGTTATTGTTGGGGTAAGGGTTGAACAGGTTAAGGAAGGGGATATTTTTAGATTTGGTGTAGAGGAGGTGCAGTTTTGTGAAGGGCATGGTGGTGCAGGTGAACCAAGACTAGAACCAACAGCAGCTGTGCTGAGGGTTGATGGTGGTGACAGAACAGTGTAGTAGGGGATAGGGTGTTGGGCACCAGTGGATTCAGAGGTTGAGGAAAGGATAGATAGAGAATTAGGTGGAGGAGGATTGGTACAAACTGGCTCAGAAGGGTAGGAAGGAGATGAGCAAGGTGGCTTAGTGCAGTCTTCAAGGGTTTGTTCTGGTGCACTTGTGGGAGGGGGAGAAGTACAGTAAGGCACAGTAGTAATTTGGGAGGAGGGAGGGTTTTGAGTTACAGGTAGGGATGGGGGGATGTCTGATTCAATTTGCACCAAGCTGGGTGATACAGTCAGTTGTGGGCAAGTTTGTGTTGGCACAGTGCAGATTTCATGATTTGGAGGAGCATGACAGGAAGAGTCTGTTTGTATTGGAGTGGTGCACTGCCCAGTATTTGGAGGTAGGGTTGGACCAGAACTGATTATTTGATTTTGGGTTGTGCATTGTTCACCACTCAAAGGTGAAACTTCTTGTTGATTCTCAGTTTGACTTTGAGTCGTGCAGCACTTTGAATTTGGAGGTGGAGAGGGGCTCTCAGTTTGAACTTGAGTGGTACAGAGTTTAGTATTTGAAGCCGGAGGGGATGGACAGGGACTTTCAGTCTGTGTAGGAGTGGCACAGTATTGCACTTCTTTTCCAGGATCACTTGTTGTCCTGCTTAGTCGCTTTCTCCTCCTGACCAGTGATGGAGTGCTACTCCCCTGGTGCTTGGGGCCATCTCTGGAGGCTACAGAGGAACAGTGACATGGCTCAGTGTTCTGAAAGACAGAAGGTGGGCAGCTGTGTCTTGATATTTTTGCAGTAACAGATGATTTGCTATCTATCCTTGATACTTTAGACCTTCGTTCCACCCCAGTTCTGTCTCCAGTGGCAGGAGGTTTGATCTGATCTTTGGACCCAGGCAGCAACACATGGTTATGTGTGAGATACTCATCTTGAGAATCATGTTCATCATCCCCATCCACACCAACTGAGTCCCCAATGCTATGGCTACGTGTGTGAGTGGAAGAAAGAGACTGGTGTTTTTTGAGGCATGGAGATGTCTGGATGCCTGTGCTGGTGCTCGTATTTGGCCTGCGTGTCATTGGCAAAGTTAGGGAGTTAGTTTGTGGTGGTGCCCAGCAACGACGTGTAGGACCAGGTGTCAGTGGATGAGGAGGTGCCCTGGCTAAAAAAGCAGCAACCTTCTCTATAGTACTGGCCATGTCTCCACGCACAGCACCCACAACAGAAGTTTGACCGGGTAGACTCTCAGGATGCAGACCATCAGTCCATGGCTTGGGGGACCTGCCTGTGTGTTTGCGAAGTGGGTGGGGGCTGCCAGAGTCTGTGGCAGGCCTTTGATGGCCATTATTTTCACCTGTTCCACTATTACCACTGCTGCTGCTGCCATCCTCAAGGTCTTTAAAGCGAACCTGGTGGGTGCGGTTACGGCGTCGCTTCAGGCGACTCTCAATATCTGGAGAGTCTCTATTAAGCAACACAGAGCGTACAGTCATAGTCCCGGGCCGCTTGTCTGCCAAGGTGCTCTTGCCGTTGTTTTGGCCTGTGAGCAAGTGGTTGGGCTCTTTGCTCACCATTTCTCCGGCCTCCTTTCCTTTCTCCCCAACATCCACAGGCTTTGCAGGCAGTTTGGAGTTGTAAAAGGCTTGTTTTGTTAGTGTGTCAACAAGGAAAGTAATCTTTCTATTATTATCCAGTCATTACAACAGTCAGGGACTGTACAATTGATTGACTGAATTTGAGGTTCATCACAGAGCAGACCGAAGTTCCTCTATATGATTGCTTTGCTGTTCAGTTCCTTGGTACACCTTCCTTTGCAAATAAGAAAACTACATCCACAGATTAAGGTGAAATAATATCAAGCACAGAGAGTAAAAATGTGTATCAATTACTGTTGATAATGAAAAGCTCTGCAGAAATTAACGATGTACAAAAATAAATATATGTACCATCAAATATTCTTTAAAATGTTGATGTCCATACTCTCTCATGTCATATGAAGTTGTGCACATTTGCTTCTCATTCTCATTTCTCTTTAAGCTTCCATGGAGGTGAACTCTTTTTTAGGCCAGAGATGTTAAATGCAACTAAGAAGACAGGTATTGAATGCATTCTGTCCATCGTTTGGCTCATCTACTCGGCAGGCCATTCTTTCCCACCTGTTTTGTCCCCTGAACACTCAGGAAGTTCAATGGCCAAAGTATGGGAAGGGCTTGAGTGCGTCCCCATAATGGCCTGTCTTCTATAACTTTTTAAAGTCTTTTCTTTCCGTCTCGATTTTATCGCTTTTCTCTTTCTCTTTGTTTTGTCAGCTCTTCCGTCAGTGATTCACTCTCATAGCTGAAGACGGCATGAACTCCTAAAGAATGGAGAAAAACACAGAAAGAAAGAAAAGGAGTAAAATACTGTACTGGAACTGTTTCAATCTCATTGCATTTCCATTCAAATACCATGTCCCGTTCCTTGGGAGAGAGTAGGGTAAGACAGGCATCTTTCTTTATATGCATGAGTACAAGGTCAATACAGACAAGTAGAAGAATCTGACAGTTAAGAAAAGGGGTGAAGGGGTAGACGTGGCAAAAGAAAAAAAGTGAAGAAAGATACATTTAAAACAAGAAAAAAAGATTGTAATTATGTCTATTCACATTGGCTGAAGGGAATACTTATATTTCATGTCTGTTTGATTTTCCCCTTTCTCATGTAAAAAGCTATGTAAAAAGCAGCTGTACTGTGGGAGCAGCAGCAGAATTCAGTGTTATTTTAGCTCATAAGAACACCGTGTGACTTTGATCATATTCCCCATGTGTTTTTGTCTTACACATTTTTCTTTTCCTCCATTATTTTAACAATCTGTGGCTCTGTTATCAGTCGTTGATGATCTACTATGGTGACATCCTCTCTGATTCATCTGGTCACTTTGTGACAGTCTGTCCGCCATGCTGTGGTTACTAGTATGTTCTCGTCACTCTGATTCTGCGGTTTGCCTTTGATATGTATATATCACTTCCACTTCCTGTCTGTGCTACTGGCAGTCTGGCATGATGCTGTCATTTGCCTTACATGATCTATGGATCTGTTCCTTGTTATCTCCCAGTGATAGCCCCTGACACTGACAGGCCCATGCGCCAATTCTGGGTGTGAGTTTGACTGGTCTTACTCTTATATTCTGCGGGAGGGGTAATTAGTGACTCCTTCACAACTCCCAGGTTATTTTGGGAGAGAGATACCCGAGGGGCTGCCACTTTTATTCATGTCCACTGTTTTTCCCTGTTTGCGCTCCTTCTTTCTGCATCTCTGAGGAGAATCTTTGTCTTAACCGCACCCTTCTATCAACCTCATTACAAACAGGGTTATTAGGATTAATCATGATTACAGTCACAGCAGACAGAGCCTTGAGGGGAAATATAAATGATAATGGTTTAAGAAACAAGCTGTAGAATTCCTTCTCATTTTGCTTTCTTATCACTGAAGTGTATACCACTGAACTGTTTAAATATGAATCACATAAAAGGCTAAATCACTCAGGGTAATGGCACACATTTTCTCGGGCCGAGGACTGAATTTTGCACTTCAAAGGCTAAATAAAATATAACGGTAAAGGTTTATCTTTAGCTCAATATTGACCTATTTTGATCTACACTGTCCACTTGATAGTAATTTTCTTTCTCAGCTCTTCCTGGATAAAAGCATGCTTCCACAGCTCCTGTTTTTCCCATTAATATCCCATTTCATTCTGGTCGTCAGTCTTCCTAACCATCTTTCACTAAACCCACTCTACTTTCAACCTTCAAACTGACAGATTTTCCTGATTTCCACCCGCATGCTGAAGGACCATTACCCTCACTCATTCTTTGGGGTGTCACCCTGAGCGAGCCTTCTTTCTATCTTCTTTCCATCTGGACCCATGTTGCCCGTTTCACCTCTCCGTCATTCATATCTTCCTTTTTTTACCTCCACCATCGCCTGATCTGATGCAATCTCCTCTGCTGCTACTTCTCCGCAGCTCCTCTTTCTTGGTCTGCAAACTACCCTCGGATAAAAATTTACGCCGACAGTTTAATGAATCCAGACCTTCTTAATGCTGCATGGGCTCACTCCAGGGGCTGAGGCCAGCCCTTTCCCACATGTGACATTTCCATGTTGAGCTTTATTGGCAGACAAGAGATAAATCACCAGGCAAGAGAACGAAGGTGTGCAACTGCATAATGCCAGTAGGGGTCATAACTCTTTGTGGTTATTATTTAAGATTTACGCTAGCATCCTTGCTTCCTGCCTACGTCTCTAAGAAGGCTTTACTGTTAATATAGGCTTCTATCTTCTCTCCTGTGTGTTTGTGTAACTACATGCTTGTGTATGTGAGATGGTAATTCCAAGGTCACATCTGATCCTCCTGTTCTGAACCACACTGACTCAGAGAAAACCAATCTCATGCATTCAGAATACAAGATGTGAAGCCTCTGGTTGCACAGATGTAATAATATTGTAAGCCTGAGTTCTACAGGGATGTTGAGAATTGCATCCATGACAATAACACACCTTCAGGTCTCATAGTGCAGAGGAGGTGGAAGGTGTTGTGGATTAAATTGTTATGTAAAGTCACGTCAGATGGGATTGTCTAGGCATGCCTAAATTTGTCAGACAGGACTGAGATGAGGAGGAGGCAGAAAGAGGAAGGGGGGAGGAGAGGAGGTAGACATGTTTGGTTATATTTAGAGATGCTATGAGACACATAACAAACAGAGAGGGGTAGGAATCTGAATAAGTAAGAAGAAGAGGGGGCGGAGGGAGATGGACCGGCAGAGGTAGGGGACAGGGTGCAAAGCGGGAGGGAACAACCTCTGGCAGCAGAGGAAATGTCATGGTTAGGGTTCAGTGAAGTGGTAAATCAGAAGCATCAGTGTGTCAGGGCATTTAAGGAGGAAGTGGAGAGGAACTTAGAAAAGCTATATGATCAGTTATTGGCCCTGTGAGCACAAGGAGGGTAAGAGTTATACCTGCGCTTTGTCAGAGCAATTTACGACTCTCAGCTCTCAATGCAGATGCATTGTGCGTGAGCCACTGTGGTCTTCTTCTTGTCTAAAGAGATCGTCAATTCAAGAACGGCTACTTGGATGTTGCCTGTATGTGCCTACTTTGTCCGCTAAGCATTGCTGTGCTGCACAAAATATCTCACATGGGGAACGTTTCATTTAATTTGATACAATAAAACTAACAGGAAAGTGCACATGTAAGCTCCTAAAAGACTGTGCATGAAAAATTCTCTTAAACCGATAACACAAGCATACACAAGCAATGTTTGAGCTGGAATTGAATACTGAGGAAAATTCTACAGATGTACAAAGAAAATTCTTATTAGAGATAAGGAGTGTTGTTCAACTAAGCAACTAAATGAGTTTATTAGTAGGCTTTACACGATCAGGATTTTTGGGGCCGATCACCGATCAGAGAGTTTAAAAAAACCGATCACCGATCCGATCACTGGCCTAAATGTCGGAATCAAATGTGGCCATTTTTATACAGTGCATTTTAAAAACTTAACCTCTTGTCCATAGGCTACTTTAATGTAATTAAAATACTTTTCAAGAATACAGCACAAAAGGGCAGCGATCTCTCAGTACATTCATATAACTCTTTCATCTTTAATTATTTTTCT
>JAVQJG010016945.1:0-15196 GCA_036024015.1 Craterocephalus amniculus | reverse complement strand
AATGAAGACGGCGAAAAAAACATTATGTAGAAGTTGCACAAGCTTTAGAAATAAAGCTCTACAAGTGTTCATGGTGTGTTGGTGGTTATAAACAACTTTATAACAGCGCGTCTGTGCCGTCAATCGATGTTTGAATCTAACGTTGTATCGCGGAGTTTATAATAAACTCAGCACTGCCGCTTAGCGGAGGTTAGCCGTAGCAACAGAAACAACGCATGGAAGCATGAATGCAGCGACGCATGAAGACGTTTGGAACGGACGCCCCAAATTACGTCCGTCAGGGAGCATAAATGGGCCTAAAAGCAGTGTGAAGCAGTGGAAGAGGCTGATGTGATCTGATGAGTCCAGATTTTCCCTGTTCCTGTTTCCCCGATGGCACAAGCATATTCCAAGATGCAGGATTCACTGTGCTCACATTATGAAAGAGTGGTTCTGGGAGCATGAAACATCATTTTCACACATGGACTGGCCATCAGGGAGTCCAGACCTTAACCTCATAGACAATCCAAGGGATGTGCTGTGGAGGCTTTGCTAAGCGGTTGGACTCTTTCATCATCAATACAAGATCTCGGTGAAAATTAATATGCTGCTGGATAGAAATAAATGTGACATTGCAATTTATCGAAACAAGGCCGCAGCGGATATGGGCCGTGTCAAAGCTAGAAGGTTTTTCAACAAAATTGTGGGTGCAGCCAGGCTGATCCACTAACTTTGGACCTGAGGGGTCCTTTCACTCAACACGCTAAAGTCTTAAAAACTTAAGCTTCTTCTTTCTGGCTGATTTCAATGGTAAAAGTAAGAACAAAATAATTACACAAAAAAGGATCTTATTTTTATATTTTTCTATAAATTAACTGAAATGTGGTGAAGTTTTAAAAACAGTGTTGCTCTTAGGACCATTGGCTTCTGAACCATTTTCTCTTTTTTGCAATTTAGAGGTCTGGTAGAGCAATCAGTAAAAAAAAAAAAAAAAAATGGACATCAAGTCTCATCTCAACAGATTAGTGTCAGAGCACTGGATAAATAAATCACGCCAGAAAACTATCATAACTAAAAACCAGATTGCAATAAAAGAAAAATGGCTTCAATAAGAATATTAGAAGGTGTGACCTTTTTGTTGGTGGCAACTATTTTTGGGCAGACAGTCTATATTTGCCTTATGGCTCTCAACCAAAGAGAGAGAGGAAAAAAAACTTGACTTGGAATGTCCTCCTATCTTATTCGGAATGTTAGTCTTCCTCCTGAACCAAAATGTTCTTGTTCATAACCTTGCAACAAAATTCATAAAAATGTTGAGCTCTAAAGTAAAAATAGTTTTGCTGCAATGCTGATTCTGACTGTAATTGAGGGTTCATAAACTAGAGTTTCTATGAAAAGAGGGAATTTATGTTTGCATGCCTATCATGGTTGTTCTTACAATGCTCATTCAGCAGTTTCCTCCTTTTCTCCATCCCCCAAACTTTAATATACATGAGATATATTATATCTCTTTTGTGGTTTGCAGAAATCTGATGCAGATAAGCTGGCGGTGATATCAATGGACTTAACTAATCTAAAAGGTGAGTGATCTATAATGGCGAGATGGTGATGGATATCCCTTTGTAGTCCCGCTCTACCATTTGGAAGGGCAACTTTTTCAGTGATTATCATGACTCTTCATAACGAATTGATGGAATAAAGCTGCTTGAATAATCTCTACCAATTGGTTTGTAATACCAAAAGAAAGATGCTTTTTCAATTTTTTACCCTTTCAGTGTCTATACTTTATTATTAACATTTATGTCAACCATTCACTTTGAGACATTTATTTGTATTCTTGTTCAAAAAAGAGAAAAGAGAAAGAAACATTTCTGTCTTGCTTTGTTCTTAGTTTGAAAGTTAAAGGAGTGAATTAATTTATTGAAATACCTTTTACTCTTTTTGTCAAACTAACTTATTTTCTAAATGCAGTTTTATATTCAGCTTTATGAGAAATCTAATACTGCTCAAAATTAATTGTAATGATAACACTTACAGAAACAACCGGGAAAGAAAAGACTGCCTGGAACACAGAAATAGATGGACTGAAAAAGCAAGTGCAACGCAGCGCATTGTGTGACCTTCTAAAAAACGGACCATCAAATGCAAGGTATGTTTATTTTTCATTGAAATTAGAAAGAGTTTGCCCTGTTTCCCTGTTTATCTATGAACTAATTGCATTCCTTTTTTGGCAAACTCTGTCTTAAAGAAAAATATGTGGAAATGAAGAGCCTCATAAGGCTGAAGAAGAAAAGTCAGAGAAAAAGGAGCAGCCAAAGGAAGAGGCTCCTAAACAGGAGCAGCCAAAGGAAGAGGCTCCGAAACAGGAGCAGCTAAAGGAAGAGGTTCCTAAACAGGAGCAGCCAAAGGAAGACGCAAAACAAGAAGGGAAAGCGAAGGCATAGGTCCCTAAAAGGGAAACACTAAAGGAAGAGCCAAAGACAAGATTATGTATGTTTTCCAATCTCCAATATTTTTTTACCTCCATAAAAGATGAAAGCAGACTCCAGCATGGATGTGACTATCCTAGTTTTCATACTATCTGATGTTCACAAGGAAAACAAGTGAATGTTATGCAAATGTAAGAGTACATGATGAATATTTATAAATTCTGCTTGTTCTATATGGCCATGGATGTTGTGTGAAACCTGAACATTGTTTGAAAACCTGTCTAACAAGCAGTTAAATCCCTTTTCTGCAGCTGACTGGTGTATTGGGGATGTTTACCACAATGGTTAACATTTTCGTAGTTTCATCTTTCTAATTACCAATTTCTGTCAGAAAATTCCAGATGTGTTATTTTGTATGTTCTTTTTTGTTTTTTGGGGGAATGTTATAACATAAACTTGGCCAACTCTTCTACATTTACAGAAATGTCTGTTATTGTACAATGTCTCTGTAAAATTAAACAATATCCAGGCTTCTGACACAGTAGAAAAACGCCGTCAGAATTGCGATCCTGGTGTAACATACAATGCTTCCTGATGTATAAACGTGTATTTTTATAACGTCTAAACGTGTAAAAAGAATGGAAATATAACTTGGTCTAAATTTCTGTTTTGTGTGCATTAACAGTCACTTGTTAACCAACAAACTGGCAAATTACATTTTTTATACAAGCAGGTTACTTGGATTTTTTTTAGCGGCAGATTGGCAACATGAATGGTGAAGGAACACATTGACTGTAGTGATGTTTTACAATGACCAGTCGGTGAACACGGGAACATTATTTAGTTATATGTGAGAAATTAGCAGTCCAGAGTCTCCTCTTCTGTCTGCTCAGTCACTGCCTCAGCTGCAACAATGCTTGTTTGCTATAAATCAGTCATATTACAGTAATAAACTTGCCGTACCATGTAAAGCTGGTTCTAAAGTTGGGTAATATATGTGCAATATTGTGCTTGGCTTTATGCAAGTTTATCAATAAAAAGACTATTAGAAAACACATTTCTTACATTAACTCAAATCATGACAAAATCTTATAGTCTGCAAAGCCTGCAGCAGTGTTCTTTTAGAATAGAAATATGTACTTCAAAACATTGAAAAAACATCTCAGTGCAAAACAAAAAGTAGAAGTCTACATTCATTAAAAGCCATGAAAATATCCATGCATGCATCCATTTCTATGCTGGCTTATCACTAAAGCCCTTGGGGCCTATCTACTATCATGTAAGAGGCTGCGTACACTATGGACAAGTTGCCAGTCCATTACAGAGAGAATTTAGACAAATGGGCACGCACATCCACACCAACTCCAAAGGATGAATTTAGAATTAGATCTGATTTTTGGGGGTGTGAGAGGAAGCTGGTGTACCCAGAGAAAACCCACATGTTCACAGAGACAACATGGAAATACAATGAAAACAATTTTCTTAAGTCTAGCTTTAAAAGCATCTTCAGTTTTGTTACAACAAGCAGCCAAATGTCTCGAAATGTGGATTTCCCCAATAATGATCAGTCACTGCAGTCAGATTTCAGAGATAAAGCCTAAAAAGCTTTTGCCAGTGATCTGAGTATGCTTTTTTTTTAGCAGTGTTAGAAACATTTGGAATTAATAATAAATGCAGTATTATCTCATACTGGTTGATCCTTGCTATGGAGGGCAGCACTGAGCACCAGCTCTCCATGTGTAATTACCAAAATTTATAATTTAACTCAACTTTGACTGAAAGACATTGTGAGAAAACGTAAATGGAAATTACAAAATTGTTGCCACAGGCTGTGTCAATATGATTGGACTTAACTACTTTTCTTCATTCTGTCATTAAGATAAATTTAACAAACTAAAAAAAACTGAGATCATAAAAGAAGCCTATTAGCTTAGCTCTTTTTAATTATTCACATAATTCAAACAGTTGTTATCATAGCAGTAACCCAGATTCTCTCCAAGCAAAACGAAAAAACCTTCAGAAATGTCCCAACGAGTGAAACATGGGCAGGAAATGCAGCTCAACATAATGTGGCAAGAAAACTCATGTTTCAGATAAAACAGATGCATATCTAAACACAGGATATGAAGGAGAAAAAAACAAAAAAAACTAGAGAACAACAGGTGGTAATGGCACCACAAAATTTAAAACATCATCACATCAAGAATACATTTACAAAGCAGTGATTTACTGCAGGTTTCAAGCCTCAGTGAAAACAAAGACCTACACTGAAACGTTTGGAAAACAATCCCACAGGATTACAATTATAACAATATAAATGTTTGAGGATTATCAAGACATATCAACAAAACCATACACAATAGACAGTGCAGGGTGCATGTCAGATATACGTCAAACCTGTATCCTGGTTGCAGGTAATGATTAACGTCTGCAGACAGACAACAATAGAAGCAATGATTAACACCTTTGATACTTTGATACTCCTTTGATACTCACATTTTGCTTGCAAGCATTTAAATAAAGAATTAACGTGTGTCTATACTTGATAGATATTTGACTGCATGGAAATTTAGTGTCTGTTGGGAGAATCGTTTTCTGTATTTCAAAGATTAATAAAACAGTAAAATATCAATAGATATTTTCATTATATATAGATGTGGTTCCCTATTATTCCCCATTGTTTTTTAAATTGTTTTTTAAATACTAGTGTTCTTGTTGCAGCTGCTCTTCTGATTTATGTCCTCTTCTGCAGTACATGAGGCTTCTTGGCCTTTAGTTTTCGGTCATGGTTATGGCTCCAGTTGTGTTTTTTTTGTTCTGTTAGATAACCCCTCCACTTCCGAGGCTGAAAACATAAGAGATAGGTATTGAATAATCATTGTTAACCTTGTCTGCCTCTCTTTTTCTTACTGACCCTGCCTCAGGGCTTATATGGGTGCATGTGCATGACCGAGGGAGAGAGTGAACACGGGAAACAGAGAAACGAACTACAGTACTGGCTAATTGGTTAACTGAAAAATTCTGTCTGCCAATCCCAGTTAACCTTGCTGGTTTCAAAGTACAAGTTTTTGCTTGGCAGTTTCTATTGTGGCTTTAAAAAAAAACATAATTTCTGCTTGTTTCTAATATTAGGTGATGTGAAGTTAACTTTAAATGCAACGTGAAGCTGCAGTTCTAGTTTTGTTTTCTAAAGCCAGATCTTCTTCTGCATTCTCAGTCTCTTGGGGAATCTCATTTCTCAATGCCACCAGTATGTTGTCCTGTCATAGATTATGCACTTAAATATATATACACATACTATATATATATATTTATGTATAAATAAACCATGCAGTGATTCCTTTTAAATACAATGTTTGACACCTGAAATGTGTCTGTTAAATTTAGCCTGAACCCTGACTGATAATATAAGTAGAAGCATTTAGTAGCTGTGAAACAGAATGAACAAGAGGAAAAGGACCGAGGTTCAAAACAAGTTTACAACTTATTTGTTAAACCTGATATGAATACTGTTTGTCATCAAAAGGATCAGAGTTATTTTATCAATTCCTATCATCCTGTTATTTCTCACTCTGCCTCACACTGCCCTCCATCAGTTGCAGATTAAAACACTCCCCTCAGGCTCACAATTAGGCAATCGGTGGGTTATCATTCCGCCCCAATAGGCTGACAAGGTCGTAGCAGGAGAGGACACACAGCAGAAAAACTCAGCCTGATGCCAGTGTTCAGAAACTGTAATGTGGAATCTGATGGGAATATGTAGTGTTGCATGTTTTCTCCCACTAATTATGCTGTGCGATGTTATAAAGTACAAATGATTCTACATTAGGGATTTTTCTTTGGGTTTAGTGAAGGGAGTGACTGTGACTCCGATTATAAATTACATATGAACTCATATTATGAATCTTTTTAGCTGCATCTGCTCCAGATTTATTTCTGCTGCCTTCAAATAATAAAAAACAAACAAACAAAATATGGCCTAACCACGTGTGAAAGTACAATTATCCTCACTGATCATTATATCTGACAGATGATGTGCGTTCAACACATGTGAGAGTCCCACATTACCGCTAAACTCAATCTGACATCACTGACAGCAAAGGTCACAGCAACTGGTCAGATGTTACAAAACCTAACCCTTTGCATGACAAATGAACAGAAATCTGGAGATTTAACATTTAAAAATACCATACTACGACCTCTGATGGTTATTGGTCAAAATGCTTTTAAACCACGTTTTGCTTTGGCTCAATATGCATCTTACTGTGTACTTAAATTTAGTAGTACCTTATATGATTAAAGAATTAAAAACTACATCACAAATACTAGTACAAATAAAACCCAGTTGTTTTATCCAGTTGTAGATACCTGGTCATGGTTTTGCAGTTCCTCCTTTTTGTGGTACCTCCAGTGATGTTCCAGTAAAATCACATCATGCATATTCTGTAAAGTTGTATCTTTCTTGACTTTGATAGCGCAAGAACAAAGACAGTGATAAGTCAATCTGGATTTGACCCACTTTGACCCATTGCACAACTCCACTACTTCCTGAATTTAATAAAGATCCTTTCTTTCCTGTTTTTCATTAATAGACAAACTGATTAATCCAGATGTGTCTGGCCATTGTTGCTGTGGTGACCGAGCTCAAGCACATCTGGATTGATCAATTTGACCACTAATGTAAGACAAGAAACAAAGCAAAGAGCCTGCAAGCCAAATCATAGAAAAGGGTTATTGAAAAATAAAGCCCATTATACCATTAAACATAATTTTTAGCAAAAACTACACACTCCTTGGAAGAGGTGTTAATCCCTGTCATTCATCTTTTGATATGTTTTTTTTTTATGAAGTAAATATTAGTAACGTGGACAAAGAGAATTGATTGTCATGTTTGATGTTTGTCCTCCGTACAGGCAGCCACTAAATGTTATTTGGCTCTGCCTATGCAGCCATGTGTGTGTCAGTGTGTGTGTGAGGGTTCACAGTGGGATGAGCATCGCATGTATTGATCCGACTAATGTTGGGAGGAAAGGCTGCAGGCCATAGAAGCTGATCAATATAACTAATTACATGCGTGTGAGTGTGTATGTTACAGAAAAAGTGAATACCGCTACCAAAAAAAAAAAAAAAAACCCAATGGGGTTGTGTATATAAATGTTGTCCCGGTGAGGAGAAGGATCACAGGATCACACAGCTCTGAGTCACTTATTTCTTTTCTTAGTGCATGATGTCAACATAAATTCTTTTTTCCTTTTCTTTTTTATGCAAACATTTTTTCATGCCAAGAAGAAGATGTCGTGCGTGGCTAAAGGGAAAAAGTAAGTATGTTTCTACGTTTTTCATTATACTGGGGTAATTGTCAACCCTGATGACTTTTGAACAAATGAACTCTGGTCTCATATGTAAGCAGGATGTCTGTTAGGAACTCACTGTTCAGGAAACTGCTCTCTTTTTATTTTGCATGATGTACAGGTTGTTCAAGTCTTCAAAAGTCAACCAACCTGTCGGGTTGCAGTGTAATCTTTCTCAAGACATTCCTACTTTTCTTTTTTTTTACTGGAGTATGTCTCTCATTTCCCACAGGTCTTTCCAGTCTGCTCAGTACTCTGTGACTTGCCAAAAGCTGTGTGATATGTTTGATATTCGGTTGTTCTTGTGTTTTATCATGTCAACTAAATATCAGACATATTCCTACAGAGTCTGGCACTGACTTCTGATTCATGATCTTAAAAGAGGACCAGGTAAATGGCTGCGGATCAAAAACCGTGAAACTGCACACAAGTATTTACACACATCATAAAAAGTTCAATACTTTACTGTTGGACATAAATGCAAACATTAGAAGTGAGAGGTCATATTTGTACTGTTTCATATTCTCTTCATGCCTTCAGTGAGCACACATAAACGGACTTTGAATATCAAGTTTCAGTGTTTGCCTGACTTTTACACACACCCATACAGTCATTTAACTGACAAATCAGACAATGGAGTCTTTTACTTTGTGTGACTGAAGGGGCCTGAACATCCTGCTCTATGGGCAAATAGGTGTGTTGCTTCCACCAACATAAGGAACTATAATATCCAAATCTGAAAAACCGCCTTAGCAGCAGGAACACATTCAATGTTTTAGTCTCTCTATAGTTTAATGTATCTCACTCATGACAGATTTGGATTTTTTGCTGTAGCAGATATGTAAAAATATTCACTGTTTGTCAAGTGATTTTATCTGTACAGAACTTAAATAAAGTCTGACGGCTCATTAACATCTCCAGAATGATTCATTGCTGTCTGTGCGTGCCTGTTAACATGTTATTGCATCAGTTACTAAACATATGCTTTAATCAGTTGATTTTACATTGTGATGAGATGTTTTTTGACTCATGGCTATAATAAAACTTCTCCCCTCCCATTCAATACATCCTTCAAATGATATTCATTATATAATAACCCATTTTTAAAGGAGGCATGAGATGCAAACGCCTTATGTGCCTGTGGGAGAATTGGTTGGAAAATCGTGCTTCCTGATATGAGGAATAAGTTCTTAATCAAATGCGTTGGTGTGTCACCCATGTCATGCAATGACGTTATGTTTTAATTGCAGATTTTATATAGATTTCACACAATTGTGACGCAATCTATGACCTTCCATGCTGCAAAACTATCTTAAAATTAAAGCAGTAATATCAGCGAATAAAAGCTATATCAAAGCTTTGAAGACAACATGCATGGAGCAATTCTAAGGTATGTAAGTTGAGCCTGGGTGGATGTGTGAGTGTATTTATACAGCTTATCTGATGGCTGTTTTACAAAGTATACATGGCAGAAGTCAAGATGCCAAGATACTATACTTATCTTGGCTGCCTTATGAATTTGACAACAATTTTTAAAAATGTTTCATTGTACGACTAGCTCGCTCTAGGCTAGGCCCGGCATGTTTTTTCTTTTTTTTCTCAAACCAGTTTATCTTCATCAACACAACCATGTTTTTAACATAATGCAGCATTTGTTTAACATTACCTCTCCATCTGGTTATGTGGTTGACAATATTTGTTTGTCTAAATTGTGTAATTTACATTTCATGAGTTGCAAGACATTACATGAGTAAAAGTCTCATTACCACTAAATGTGTGCGAGTTCTTCTCATTATCAATGAAGTGTGAGTATTTGTACACCAGTGATCAAAGGCACACAATGCACAATCATCCAAGGGACAGACGTGTTTATGGAAAATGTTACATGTTTGCTTTTACACATTTCGTTTTACTTTTTACATTGGATGTTCTCTTTAATTGTATATAACCTTTAGTTGTTATATAATGAATTTTCTTACTCCTAATAGTGCATTTATGAATAAATCTTTAGGAGTAGTCAACAACTGAAGATAAAACATAATGGGTCATTGTGAAATTTAGGTGATGATAATTGTTTGCATGACCAAAACTTAATGTACACAGAACACAGATGTCTCATAACAGTGTTAATCATATCATAATCATACTTTATTCATGTTTTTTTGAGAAATCAGTTTATTTAAATATTAGTGATCAAAATGCCTGTTTCAAAGTACTCATTTAAACAGTCATGTTTGAATAAAATCATAAAATTAATAAGATGTACCGCAATAAACCATTAAACTTAGATTATACAGCTTCACATATGCAGTGGCAGCCAAGTTATGTGTAATGAGCCATATTACAGCTGTCCTGTGTAATACACTTTTCTTCCTCATAAGCTCCATTAGAAGCTGTTACTAATTAGGTATAGTAAATTGCACACATCTTCTGCTTTAGCAAATCTGAGATCAACTTCATGGTCTGTCCTGGTGATGAGTATAAAATCTGAATTATTTAAGCCTGGCATTACCTCTTGCTCTCACGTAACCTGGCCCAGCCCCGGGCCCCAGTAAATAGTCTAGCCATTGCTCATTCTCTGGATTTCTGAGTTTTACTTTGATAAAACAGAAACTCTGTTGTTTATTTTCACATTTGGAAGCAAATTCCAGACTTTAACCCTTTAAAGTCCACTAAAAGTGAAATGTTTCTTTGTTTATTCTATATGAATAATTGTTTTAAGCATTAATTAAGAGAAAGGTTAATAAAGTAACAGGATAACAAATGCTTTGTTTGGTATTACACCCCCAATCCAACTGGTATGGTAGGTTCAGACAGGTTTATTTACACAATTCTTTAAGATTCATGGTAGTCCCTGAAAAATGTGCTGCACCAAATGATAGAGCAGGAGCTTAAATGGTTAAATAAATTATCTTGAATGACAAAAATTTCAGATTAAACCATTTCCTCATCGTCACTGCAAATATGTTATTTTTGTGGTGAGCTACTATGTGTGTGTGTGTGTGTGTGTGTGTGTGTGTAGGTGTGTGTGTGTGTGTGTGTGTGTGTGTGTGTGTGTGTGTGTGTGTGAAAATCCCCATAAAACTCAAACCAACAACTGTTCCACATTAAAGTCACTAAAATCCCATTTCTTCCTCATTCTGATGCTCAGATTGAACTTCGGCAAGTTGTCTTCATCATGTCCACATGACTGAATGTGTTGAGCTGAGTTATCTGTGCCTTGTCTCCTAGCTTCTTTTTGAGCTAAGTGCCATATTACTTCTTGTCCCGTACTGGTGACTTGCTAATGTCCTGCACAAAATAGCACAAAGTATTCCCAGGAAAAATGTCTAACATTTAATACTGAGGGACATTTGTGTCTAGTTGTAGAGGAGTCAGGCAATTAATGTTGGGGGGGTGAAGTGATGACTTGCGGTAAACATCTGGCCGTCCTGTAATCAAACTATGTACTTGTTGTTAACGGCCTTTGCTGCCATATGTTTTGTACCATAATGGCTCAGCCAAATGAAAGACAATGTAAACAACAGCAGTGTGCAGTCTTGCAGCAGGTATTGGCTCTATGAGGACTTTGGTCATGAAAGAAAATAACAAGTGGATAGCAGTTATATGCTGTATGTGTCAGAGTTCAGTCCTCTGAGCATCTAACAGCATAGAGCTGTGTATGCTGTAAAAAAATACTGTAAATCAACACAAAGCCATCTGTCTCCTTTTTTCTGGTCTTTCATGCCAGCAGGAGTTTAGCATCTCATACAGACGGTGCAGGACTCCCCTACCGAGGCAAAAGTAGACTTCTCACATAAGGTAGACAGACGTGTAAGGGGCTTTTTTGAGGCAAACTGTGAATCAGCAAGATGTACAAAACCTTTCAGGCACTTTTATAAGAACCACTTTAAGAAAGTTAGATTGACGATTTTTCTATATTTACCTCCCACATATTCACAACTGCTTTGGCTCCAAAAAACGAAGAAGACCAAGACCAGTTTAAGAAGGCCCTGTGGAAGAAGACCACAGATAATTTAAATGGACAAACATGAGTAAACACATTGGCCAGTGCAGTAGTAGCTGCTTATCTGTTCATTTATTCCTTTTATTCTTGTTAATAGATAATTGTCTATTACTGCATAGGAAAGGTTGAATAGTTTTCTAAGCTCTTTTACTTCGTCTTTGTTACCCATTTAACATTACATTTAGAGCCTTTCCTGACCCATGTCCCCAGAACTTTACTGTAGCTGGAGGTAATGACAGAAGATCGTTCATAATGTGACAGTGTGTGGGTCCTGTCACTGTGTGCCTCCGACTGATCAAAGTGTTATTAAACTTTAAAGTGTCATCTTGTTGTGTATTTGGGTGCCAGAATTGGAGCACAGTGTTCATAACTTGTAAACAAAACTTTTTAAAATGCTAACAGAGACTCTTCCTCAGAAAAAAAAACAATTAAGGTTGAATGCTATAAGATGCAAGGACTGGAAAAAGATGATAGTTGACCATTCTCATGTTTGCAGCACATTTTATAAGATAAACTGAATGTTTGTGAATGTTAACAAGTCCTAATTGACAAACTTATACTTTATTATTACTCCATCTGCTAGCGCTGATGTTCAAAAACAGCTGCCACAGCCCCTGGCCGTCTGGACATATTTCAACAGTTTGGGAACTGAACCACTTACTTGAAAACCCTCCATTTACAAATACGCCACTGAAAAATGTTTTCAAGGCGCTTGTTAACATAGCCGCTTTTGCCTCTGAGCTAAGCTCCGCCCACAAAGTCAGTATTTGGATACTTTGAAAAGGAACATAGGCTAAATGTTGAATCTTTAACACGTGCTCATGATGGATGCCATGCATCATAATGTTCTGAAAAACACTGATTATTTGTATGCAGACAAATGTGTAAACATTCATGTCCAGATATGAAAGAGAATCCCACCTCTGTGTGTTGTCTGATGAAATGGTTCCAGCCAAAACAGTGGGAGGGTTTCTGCCTTTGGCAGTATATCCCACAGTTTTTAAATATCATGATACAATCAACACATCCCTGGCTGAACTAGTTATTAGTGATTTACAATGAAGGGAACATTATATCGGGGCAAAAAAACTTCAAGCATTTCATTTACCTCGCACAAAACCTCGACAGTTAAAAAAAGAAATGTAAAAATTCTGTTAACTTTGAGCGTAGAGGACAGTCCTACAAACAGATGGCGTCAGAAGAAGTCCAAGACATGTCAACAAATGTGTCTGACTTGTTGCATCTCTCTCCATGCTGTTACTTACACAAATGTGCTTTTTGCACATGAATCTGGCAGATGTTTATTTGCATGAGAAAAGATCAAGTTAGGAATTTTTAAACATGCTCGCCCTT
The DNA here is from genome assembly GCA_036024015.1 of Craterocephalus amniculus. NCBI lineage: Eukaryota > Metazoa > Chordata > Actinopteri > Atheriniformes > Atherinidae > Craterocephalus > Craterocephalus amniculus. Next base: position 2,078 of record JAVQJG010016945.1, on the reverse strand, counting down.
CTAAAAGAAAAGATGCAATGGCACATGTTGATGGCACAAATCTGCCATCAACATCAATGCAGATTTAGTTTTTCCATTTGTTTTACCTTTTTATTAATGTTCTGTCATTGTACTTCATCCCTTCCACCCACCTGCCGTCCATTTTGCTCTGCTGCCTCATATCAGTTTGAGCCCGTCTCCCTCTCTCAGCTGGCTGATGTAGTTAGACATGAAATTCTTTTTGACTGCCTTTCTGTCCGGCCTCTTGGAGAAGTATTTAATACCATCTGTTTTTGACATCTTTCTATTTTTAATCACTGCCTTAAACTGGGTCTGTTCCTGCTGTTTTTAAGCATACTACAGTCTACTACATTGATCCAATGTCCGCTTCTGAAACAGATACTCCTAGGACAAGGAGCACCTCCATGCCATACCGTATCTAGAAATAACAGGAGACATAAGTTGTTTGATAGCGTTTCAGGTGAATGAAAAATTATTGTATGTTTGTTATTTTGCTGTTTAAATAAACTACCTGGCTGCTCGGTGGTGTGGTGGTTAGCACCGCAGCCTCACAGGAAGGAGGTTGCTGGTTCAAACACTAAATTCTCCCTTGGAGTGAGTGTGTGTGTGAATGGTTGTGTGTCTCTGTGTTGGCTTTGTGATGGACTGGCTACCTGTTCAGGGTGTATCCTGCCTTGCAAGCCTGGACTGGATTAAGCAAAATGGATGGATGGACAAACTAACTGAAGAAGGATTTATCTAACATCTGATACTGAGCTCAGTATCAGATGTTAGATAAATGTTAGTGAGCTGACATTTTGATGTAGGTACACTTTTTATTTACTATTCAGACTGAATGGCATTAAACTCATCATATGACTTGTTAATTTAGCTTACACCAGCTGCTACTGTTGGTTCAATACCTAATATGAGTTGTATTTTAAAGAAAGCAAAAGTCAGCGTAGCAAAGATTCTGACAGTAAGACAAGTCAACACACTGAAACGAAGCAGAACAGACAGCCTGAATAGAGAGCTGATGTTTCGTGCTGAGCATGAATGGAGCACCCAGCCGAAAATGTCGATATAAGACAATCACCTTGCTTCTGAAAAGGGTGAATCTTATGAAGAAGCAGGTTATAGATAAGTGAGACAACTATGGGGATGCAAGGAGAGAAGAGAGAGGATGAGAGAACAGGTTTGAGACGGATGAAGAACGCATCAGACCATAATACCCCATTGCTCTTTTAACATCTGTCTACTTACTCCAAAAAGCGGAGAAGCAGCTGCAGCTCATCTACAGATTAGAGCTGTAATCAATCACTCATCACACTGTATGTGAGTAAGCAACGGCAGCATATGTGCAGTCGGGGAAGTAATAAGCACATTCAGACAATTAAAGCACTGTTTAAAAATTTAGCTCAAGCCTTTTGGAGCTAAAGTCTTTAGTGAGCTGAATTTACAAGAAAACTTTTGCATGATTTCTTAGTTTCACAAGCAAAAACAAAGAGGACAGTGTGTCCAAATAATAACAAAGACTCAGCTGCTGAACTTCTTTTATCTGAAGCAGACACCTAGAGCTAAAAGTTTTCTGCCCAACAGACATTTTGCTCCTCATAGATCAGAGTGTACATAATAACCAGAGATAAGTCAACATATTAATGATGGCAGCACAATCCTTGGGGCGAGGTATTAGTTTAATGCATCCTGACCCAAATACATAACTTTCTGTAACATTTAAAGGAAATGAGACCTAGCTGAAAACTCACTCATGTCATTACGATTTAACCCCCATAATTATGTGGAATTATACGTACATTTACATTGATGTCTGCTAATATCATGTAACCACTGTTTGCCTTGCTTCACATTATCCATCTTAAACCAACTTTTCTCTCTGAAGGCATGGGTGTATTAAAAATCCTTGCATCTGATTGGACAAACTCCGTGTCTGTCATTTTGAATGATGCACTACTTAAACCACTCACAGCGTATCTATCTATCTATCTATCTATCTATCTATCTATCTATCTATCTATCTATCTATCTATCTATCTATCTATCTATCTATCTATCTATCTATCTATCTATCTATCTATCTA
>JAVQJG010016919.1:0-20043 GCA_036024015.1 Craterocephalus amniculus | reverse complement strand
TCAACAAAAAAAAAAAAATCAAATCACACGAGGCAATATCTTATTCACACTGGAACATAACAAAACAGATGTATACAGTAAACTGAAAAATGTTACAATTTCATGCACAAAATGAGCTCATGAGATTTGAAAGTCCTTTAGTTTTTATTTTGTTCAGATTTAAAGCACATTGCAACTTTTCTGGATTCATGTTGACAAATATCTTTCTATTTTTAAATGTCTCTAAATGACTCCATATTGTTTCAAATTACTTTTAAATGTCTCTGCTTTTTCCAAAAAAAGACAAAGAGAGTGAGAATCTCTCAAAGATGATCATCACCGAGCAATACATTTCTCTTCTGTAGCAAACATCATCACAAAGTGTGCATTAAGGTTGTTAATCTCTTTTCCCTTTTTTGATGAGCAGAGTTGCATATTTTTATTTTGCGTATTATTTTAATTGTGTCTTAATCTTAATGTTTTTCTATTATTAATTTTCCCACCAATTTTTTGACTTTACTTTTATGACATTCCTTTCAGTAGGCTACATTAGATTTGTTTGTCCACACAGGTCTTGTGGTTCATCGTGCTATTAAATGAAAATGAAATTGGAAGTGACATTATTTATCAGAACTTGACCAGATCCTTCACAGTGTCAGTGTAGGCTACGGCTAAATCTGGGATGTCAGTTTAAACAAACAAATAAAAACTAAATCATACAGAAAACAAATTTTTCACTTTTTAAATCCAAATAAAATAAACATGTAACACGTACAATTAAGATGTTTGTTGCTGATTTAGAGAATTATTACAAGAGTCACGTTAGCAAAGTAAGATGTAAGCTGTAAATGCGTGGAGGCTTTCTATTCGCTCACAGCTTCAGTAGCTTCGTTGCTAAGTAACCTGGACGCTCCGCATTGAGGGAATTGTAGTTAAAAATTACACATTTCCGCTATGGACACCTATTCATTTCTGAGACATAAAACTACATAACCCACAATGCATCTCTTGCGGAAGAGGCCAGCTACACTTGTTCACATGACTGCCGCTCCATCAGTGGTCACAACAGACCGTTTGCTGTTCTGTGCGGATAAACTATTTTCGCTAGCTACTTTTGTTTCGGCGCTTTCTGTGTCACTGTGTAACTATTTTTAAGATGCAACCCTCATGTTTTGTCGCAGCTCTGTGTCTAGGAGTGTGCGTAATGGCTGGGAAATACTCACGGGAAGTGAATGAGCCCAAATCTGGTGGCAGTGATGGGCAGACACTGGAGTTCAGGATAGCTAAGCTAAACCAGGTGTGGGAGAAAGCTAAGCGGGTACGTACGTGAGAGAAATATGGACCAAAAGATTTTACAAATGTTGAAAAATAGTGGTCAGCATCAGAACGACGCCATATTTTTATTTGGATTAATTCGTAGTATAACAGCAAAAATGCAGCAGCCAAATGAGACTTTTGCGTCTGGTGCTCAGTTATTATATCCACCTGTTTCAGTGTTAAAGAACATCAGATAAATCATCTTTTCACTGGTATTAGTGGTTCATTATGATAGACGACGGGGTTGGTCAACTCGACTTAGGTTATTTGATGAGTTTGGTTTATATTAGAAAGTTATGAATATGTGCATCCTGTATGCAAGCTCACATCAAAATTTTATTATTTGCAAGAGAGAGTGGAGACTCAGCAAGTCTACATCAAACACAGTAAATGGACCATAATCCAAGACCCATCTAGTTCAGACTGAAGTGAAATCTTATCAAACATAGGCCGTAATCAGACAAGTTTGGCCATTTGCAGCAGCATGTACTAACTTAGAAAACACACTTCAGCTTCTTCCCAGGTTCTTACTAACTCTGGGTTTTCTGCTTTGTTTGGTTTGATAGATGCAGCTGTCCCCTGTCCGCCAGGCTGAGCTGCACAGCGACCTGAAGATCCAGGAGAAAGATGAGCTGCAGTGGAAAAAAATAAAGGTGGAAGGGCTGGATGAAAATGGGGAGAAGGAGGCTCAACTTAGACGTAACTTTAATGGTGAGTGAAGCGTTTAACACCTTAGATGCTACGTAAATTCACTACCACGTTCACCTTCTAACCTGTAAGTTCATGTCTTTGCTTGGTGCTGGTATTGCAACACATGGTGAGTTACAGGAGCTTTTACTTGCTGCTTGAAGAAAAACCTGCTTATTTGTTGGTTAATGCAAGAGAACGTGTTTCCACCTCACAAGAGCAAAACATGGAGCTGCCGGGCATTGACCATATCAAGATGTTAATATCGAAAAAGCAACAATATAAAAGATATAGATTTCTCTTGTGCTCGTCCTGCAGGTACAGCTCTGGAAGTTTGTACTTTTCTGAAAAATACTCGGCTTTCTCCAAACACGTAGTCAGAATGTATCGTATTGATATCGAGATATCTGGCATGAATATCAATGTATGAAATTTTGTCCATATCGTTCAACCCTTGTGTGAATATGTTCCTAGTCCCTCCGGCATGTACCGAGTCTTCCTCAGTCTATCACCTTTTGACTCGGCTCCATCTTCACCAGTTGCACCAGTTTCATTCATCCCTTACTCATGAACAAACTTTGAGATACTTGAACTCCTCCAAGTGGCAGAACTCATTCCCGCTCCACCCATTTGAGGACTGTTATCTTGGATTTGAAGGTGCTGATCCTCCTCCCAGCTGCTTCACAGAATCACTCCAGTAAGAGTTGAAGATCATGACCTGATGAAGCCAGTAGAACCACTTCATGTTTATTCCAGAAAAGCTGCAGGAGATGGATGGATGGATGGATTAATTCACTGATATACCCTCCTCTCCAGGACCCCTAATAAAGACCAGCTTGCTCAGATGATTACAACTTAATCACAATCATCTCTGCTTTTTACTTTTTTTAAATGTATTTGTTGAACTTGTGGAGAAAGTCGAATAAGGGTGCCCAAAAAAATCTTTTTTCTTGTTCATCAAGATTCTGAATTTCAAAATTTATAAGAATCTATATTTTTAAAAGACTTGAAAATTATTTGCTTGACTATTTTCAAAGCTGCTGTTAAATGAGAGACATGCCAAACTTTGCAAAGTTAGGCAAATTTAAACCATTTTCTTTACAAAAAATAATCATGTTTCTTTCAACTAATGAAACAGTTCCTCAGAGATTCGATACAGAATCGAATCGTGACTTACTCTAAGATTCACATCGCAACAGTCGAACCTTAAATCAGGTCACGATAAATGGTGTACAGTACCTCCCCTCTGTACCTGCAGGCTCTGAGCCAATCACACACCCCGGTCTGTGAGGCTTTTTGCCACTAGCAGCAGGCAGACGTCCTCTCCAGGCCACCTGCTCCTGGCCCGAGACTGAACAGAAACAAGGGCTCCATGTTCGCACGTTCCTGCACATCTCTCTTAATGCGGCTCTCCCGTTCCACCACATCCCAACGGAGCTTTGTCAGACTGAGATCTGCTGAAGTACAAGTCACAGTAAATGTAAGGTTCACTGGGGTTTATTTATTCATTTATATTATTTTTTAATATCTTTCTATCTTCTCCTGATTTAGAATAGTATTTTTATCTGAACCTTTCCTCCAGTAAAAGTAGCGCAGCTTGAAATGCGTCACGCTGGTGAAAAAGGTTCTTTGTCTAGACTTTCCCTCCCCGGTGGTGGAGTGACCTTGCAGCTCCAGGCGTAGCAGCAGACTCTCGCTACACTTTAGTCGCCTAATATAAATTTTTAAGAAGGACGTCCAGTCACCTTTGTTCCCCCTCGTATGCACCTTGTCTTTCTCCTGGAGTCATTTTAATGTGCCAGCTCTTATTTTTTCTTCCTCACCCTTCGTTTGTAACAACACTTGAGATCAATTTCTTTTTTGCATTAAGGAGAAATTCAGAGGCTGTTTGTGAATTATTGATACTAAAACAAAATCTAGTTAAGTTTAAAAGCCTTGGCTGGAGAAACACATCATTCATAAGTAAAGTATACAAGGTCATTACAAGTTATTGCACTGTTAAAGAGTTACAATGGCCCTATTGTACTCCACTAAGATTATTGCTGTAATAATTAATTAATAAAATCCATAATTCTGGACTAATTAAGAGTGTAACTTACTTTTTCACACACACATTCTGGTTTATTTGTAATTGAATGAATAAATGACAGGTTGTGTTTAACATGTTGTGACATTTAACAGCTTATATTTTAAAGAGTGAGTTTTCTTTTTACCCTGCCTGTGTGTGGCTGCACTGCTGAAGTGTGAGGAGTTTGTATGGGACACTCCTGAGTTACAACAATGCTGAGATGGTGCTGATTCAGCTGCTGCAATAACAGTTTACTGGAGCAGAATAATGAGCCGAGTAGTTGAGTTTTAACTTTGTGTGCTGCAGAAATATGAAATCTGCGGTTCTTTTCATTGTTTCATTGCCTGTAAAGCAAGATATGAAACATGACTGCTTTTGGATGCATTAAATATCTTTTTCTCTTTTAAACATTCTTACTGGAGTTTTTAAAGTTACATTTTTGTATTGTTGAAGGCTTTGTTGTGTTGTTTGTTTTTTTTGTATATTTAAATTGTAGGCAAAAGCAAAATGTTAGTAAGTGTGTGAGTAAACAGGGTTTTTCACATTAACGCTCCACTTTCCAAGAGAAATTGACAGAAAGTACCTTTTTATCACCTGTTAGCTGCTTAATGTTAGTGAATAAACTTGAAGTTGATCTGCTCTGATAGATATTTTATTCCACATTACGGATGCTACTGACTTTGCTTTTCCTTTAAGAAAAAAAAAACACTCGTTGGATTTAATGAGTTACTGTCAAGGGGTTAAAGTTCTGTTTGAATAATGAATATATGTCATAGTAATTTATATTCTCTCACTTCCCAGCTTTCTCTCATGACATCTCATGTTGTTCCTTAGAGACTCCTGTCATGATTATTTTATGTTTATTTAAAGTCTCGTGATTGTGTTCTGCAGTGATTCTGGCCAAGTACGGGATGGATGGGAAACGAGACGCGCGCTCGCTGGAGAGCAACTCGCTTAAAGACCACGAGACCAAAGAAGGAGACATTTTTGACGACCCCAGACTGGACAAGCTCTGGAACAAGGTGTGTGTTTGCAGGTGAAGAAGGGGGAAATGTCCAACACATCAAAAATCATAAATTAGATTAATTAAAGACTTGAGTTCCATTGGTTGAATGAAATAGTTAAAAAACATCAAATGTAAAGGTTTTTAGCTACAAGAACTTCCTCCAGCACCTGGGGTGTTCCTCTGCTGCTACAGTAAAGAAACCTTTTTCAAAAGCTTTTGCTATTCATAATTTATCTACAGATCCATCTCCTGCTCCGCATATTGCATAATGGTGGAAACTTCGTGATGGGAGGACACTTTTATTAGGATGCAGCCAGTGACTGTAAATCTCTTCACTTACTGCTGATGCAAATAAAATAGTTCCAAGTTTGAATAATGTGTGTATACCTGGGGAAGTTTTCAGTGTGCTGAGTGTTAGGAGCTAGTGATGTATAGGATAGATATAGCTAGAAAGTTTTCCCAGAGGCAAAATGTTTTGCTGCAGCAAGAAAAATCATTTTACTTAAATGAAAAAATAAATGAGTAAAATAAACATAAAAGACTGGTAAATTAATATGTGTGGCAGACAGTATGAAAAATGAATGCTGTTATGGATTTGTCACTCATCATCATGGACTTCTGGAACTTAGAAGAAAATTCTCTGGAACTTAGAAGAAAATTCTTTTGTGTTCTTCCTTGTCAGAGTCTGAAAACGTAGCTGTTTCAATGCAAATTGATTTGACATTCGTATTGTTTTGGTTTGAAGTGATGTGAGCCCAACACCCTCCGGAAAGAAATCTGGGTAAGTTATGAAATGAAGCAAAATTCAGACAATACAACCCACAGGGATGTTTATGAAATCAGTGAGTAGGAGCCATTGTTGGCGACTGCCATCACTCATATAAAGCAAAGTGTAGCTGGCAGTACTGAACACTAATCCACTGCACTTTGGTGTTTCTATTATCTGATAAATCCTGTGAGAATGAAGCTGCCTTCAGGTAAATCTTTGAGGGGTGAGGTGGGTTTAAAGAGGCTCTGCTGTAAAGGATAGGGGATTATTTTCTGTATAACACAAGACGAAATGAAATGCAACAATCATTTTATCTTATTTATCTTGTCATTGTCTCTCCAAAAGAATCACTAAACAGTTTCCTGACAAGTTTTTTTCGTAAGTACTTTTATTTAACGGCAAAGCACCCTGCAGGAAAAAGTCAAATAAATGAGAGAAAAAGTTTTATAATTGAAAATAAAAAGACAATGACAAAACTAGGGCACTAGTTTAAACTAAAAGTCTAAACAAAGTTTTTGTCAGCTCAGTCCGCGGTCTACATACAGTTTAATGTCATCTGCATAGAAATGATCAGAAATGTCTTTAACAGTCTGCATGATGTCAGCAACAACAAGCATGTAGAAAGATCCCATGACCAGAGTTGGGCACGTTACTATAAAAAGTCATTTATTGTTACTTTTTCTGTGGTTAAAAGGAATAATTTGTGGACGCTTCTGCTCAAAAGTATGATGCTGCTTTATTATAAACCTCAACCCGCTCACAACAGAACATTGCAACTCTTCCACTACTCAAACATTTTTTGTATTTTCCAGTGTCTCTTTTCTTACATTGCAGATTTATCTGGAGAAAAGCAAGTTTTACAAAAAATCTTTTTGCTATTTTTTTTTTCTTTCAGTGCGGAAAAAACAAAACCATTGACAGACCATCATTCTGCAACTCTGATGCCTTACAAGACAAGTAAAAAAGATGAATAAAAATGATAATAAAAATTAAATTGAAAAAAATGTATTTAATAAGTTTTTGGATTTATTTGAAATAATATTTTTTAACAAAAAAAATTGATTCAAAATGAATAAAATAAAATTGTGAAATTAAAATGTGAATAAAAAATATTCGATTTTATTATTTTTTTCACAAAACAATAGTTTTTAAAATTGTAAAGTTAAAAACTATTAGATTTTTCAATTAAAATTTCCACCCCTAACTTTTATTGTTGGCAAAGAATTCATCATTAAGAGCAGTGTTGTAAAGATGGAGGGTTTGTTCCCAGAGCTAAACTGCCAAACCACACAGGTTGGATGGCAGTGTTACAGGTGAACTGGTTCATCATATTCGGCACTTTTACTCTTCAGTAAGAGTTTTCACTACTTCTCCAACATCTAGTGAAGCACAGTATCTGGCCTGTCAGCTAAGTTATGTTTCCTCTGAACCTGCTGCTTTTTGATTCCGACTCCTCTCTTTCTCTGTTTCCTGTTCCACCACCAGGCCAAGAGCTCCGGAAAGTTCTCCAACGAGGAGCTGCTGAACCTGAAGAGGGAGTTTCAGCATCACAAGGACAAAATCCACGAATACAACATCCTCATGGACACTGTGAGCAGGACTGAGGGTGAGCTGAATCGCTGCCTTTGTGTCTAGTTTCCCGGGTTATCTCAGGTAAAAGTTACCAGCCTCTCCGCTCTGTGGCTGTCTTTATTTTGCTCATTATCTTTCACTGCAGTATGCAGCTCTCCGTTTGAATCATCCCGGCTATTTTCAGCTCTTTTCTTGCTGTTACTGTCTCTTACTTGCTGTGTTTTTCGCAGAACACAGACGTTGATGGTTACATATCTCTGTCCCACACCAAAAGAAAGAATACATGTTGAAATGAAAGTTTTAGCTTGAAATATGAGGAAAAGAAGTATTTTTTTCACAAAGACCACGTTTACATGAGAGTTTTAATTCCTCTTTAATTCAAAATTAAAGTAAAAAATGTAAAAAATGACCAAGTAAACTCGTCCGAATGAAACTTAATTCTGAATCAAGAGGCTGATTTATTCCACTTTTAATTCTGAATCAGATAATTTCTCTCTCATCTTCTATGATGTAAACCTTCACTTCTCTATAAATTAATTCCCGTTGTTCTGCGCATGCTGGTTCCCTCATCCTGTTGCCATGACGGCCATAAAACGTGCTTCCCATCCGAAGTAAACGGACTCAAACTGAGTGACGTGGCATGCTAGCGGCTAGCTGCTGCTTCACAACTAGAATCTAAATCAAGCTAAAATGGTTCTTATTATGACGTTTCTCATGTTGATGAAAAGAAGCGAAGCAGGAAAGAGAGTTTTTAACTTCAGGTAGATGTACGTACGTACGTACGTACGGTACGTCACTTCCACCATCCAACCAATCAGAACCCTTCCCAACCCCTGGATTTAAAGCAGAATTAAGAAAACGTGTTTTCTATTAAAACCTTAATTCAGAATTAATAATGTATGGATGGTCATAATTAATCAATGATCAATTAACTGATTGTTAATATTTTAACCTATTACATTATCTTTTAATTGATTAATCGAACACATCTTCAGACTGGTGCTGAAGTTGTATTTGAGCGTATATTTTCCAGTGTAACCATGGAATGAATCCCATTTAACTCGCACAAGGGTTGTTCATCTTGTAATAAAAACTTACATAAGGTAAAACACTAGCTTTTTTTAAACTTTCAATTCATCTCAATATAGGCTATAAATATTGAATTTTATTATAGAAATATTAATGATTAATCAATAATATAAAGACAGGCACGTTAGGTTAATTGGCCTCTAAACTGTCACCAGGAGTGAATGTGAGCATGAATGGCTGTCTGGATCTCTGTGTGGACCTGTGATTAGGGATGTCATGATTATAGATTGTCTAGGTACGATTATTGTTTGATAAATACTCATGATTTTACGATTATCACAATTACTATGTTTTAATTTCACAACGCTGGAAATGTATAAAATATCATGAAAAATACTTTTCTGTTAAGTTTTATTTGTGTGTTGATGTCAAGAAAACAATATATGGCAACAAAATTAACAAAAGTACCATTCAAATTCCCATTGGAATTGAGTAAAAAGCCCCTCTGCTCTGGTAAAAAAAAAAAAGATACAGTATTATATAAATTTGAGCTTAAGGATTTCAGTGATGACAGTAAAACTATAATCACATTATGAAATGACGATTTTTTAGAAGTTTTACGATTATTAATTGTAGATTCTACTACCGCGATTAATCGTTAAAATGAATAATCGTTAGATCCCAACCTGTGATGGACTGGCGACCTGCCCAGGGTGTCGCCTGATAAATACTGGGATCCTGAATTGGATTAAGCCGTACAGAAAATGGATGAAGAAATCGATTGATTGTTAAGTCTGATAATCAATTAAGACAATGTAATCGATTGCCCATCCCTGTTTCCATGTAAACTTGAAGGAGAATATTTTAATTCTGAATTATTACAGTAATTCCAAATTAAAAAACATCATGTAACTGTAGCCGCACATAAGTCTAAACAGGATGACAGACGGCTTTGTGCTCCGCGCTGTTTGCAACGTGTCGTTGTTAGACTTGTGCTCATGTACGTAGGAGGCAGGTATCGGCCTGAGCTGCCCCCCACCGTTCCCTGCCCTGTCAGCGCTCATCACATCAACCTGGGGTCTGGAGCGGAGCTGACAGGCCTCACAGCGCTGCAGACGCGGGGAGGATGGGCTTGTCTCCTTCGGACGGCGCTGACACTTTGCAGCTGTTTGGTGCCAGACCTCGTCTGTCAGCACGACTCTGCCGCACCACGTCGCTCCCCAACAAGCCAGGGGTATTTTCCTGCTTGTCTGGTGCATTTAAATATCGAACCGATCGCGTGTTGCCCTGCGGGGACTCTGCTGAGCTCCACAACATCAGCGCCACCTCCTCTCTTTTCCCCAGATTTCATTTTATGTGGTTTTTTTCTCTCTTTTGATCCAAATGTCAGCTGATTTTACTCAGTCAGTAAGATGTGCGCCACTTGGCCTTTGAGTTGTTCCTCCTCACTTCTTCCAGGGTGAGACAGGCAGGAATCTCATAACCTGCTGGTATTAACTGGTAAATCCCAGTTCTTACAGAGGAATGCATTTGATCTGTGAAGATAAAGTTTTATGACCACTACACAAAGAAAAGCCTGTTTTTTTTTTATGATTGTTCAATTTCCTCTCTCCTTCATTTACCCCCGTCTCATCTCCCATTTAACCCGCCGTCCCTGCCTGTCGCTCCCTCCCCCCTCCATTTATCCTCTCAACAGAAATACACAAGAACGTGATATCTCCCCTGGAGGGCGACGCCAAAGAGCACGTGCTGCAGCAGAAGCACACGGAGCTGAAGGAGAAAATGAGAAACCTCAACCACGGCTTTGAGCGCCTCCGCAAAATAAGCCACGAGGGCTTCACCGAAGACAGCGGTGAGCGGGGGGGGGGCTCGCTTAATCACAGGGATCTGCGAACGTAGTAACACACCGATGTGTTTAGTTTAGAGTTAAATGTGTTTATTGAAGAGGAGATGAGTCAGGATGCAGGTTATTTACAGCAGCTCTCAGCGCTGCGTTCAAGCAAATCAGTTTGTCCTTGTGCCGTTTAACAGAGAAAACATGAACAAAACTTCTGTTTCTTACTTACTTATTCATCCTCTCTCCAGCTCTTTTTTACTCTTCGCTTTCTCCTGTAGCATTTGTGGTACTTGAGGAATGATCCATTTTTCCTCCGACAGCAGGTCGGGGCGTGTCGTTTTGCTTTTGGTCATGAAATATTTTCTCTGACTGTTTGTCCTCGAAGCTTTTCCCCCTCTCCACTGTTGTGACTCCGAACTGTCTCCCTGGATTATCTCTTCATGTTTTTGTGCTCTGAAGAGTTTCGGGAACCTCGTGTAATTGAGCTGTGGGAGGCTGCCAAGAGAGCCAACCTCAGTGACGAGGAGCTGGACTCTCTTAAGGTAGCGTGAACATCCTTTATTACCTTTTTTACAGTTTGACTGAAAGTTGAGCTCAAGGAAACTTTTAAATGAAGAGCTCTTTCAATAAAAGCTATTTCAACCATTATCTTGTATTTTACTTGGTAGCTTAGTACTTGCGTGTATGAGTTTGAAATTGAGTGCAACTCTAAATATTTTCACCATTTGACGCTGTAAATTCCTAGATATTGCACTTTAACATCTCACTGTGCTGCTCTCATCCTTTTACTCATGATGCAGCTTTTATCATTAATCTGGCTGCAAGATCGCATACAGTAGATCACAGGGAAACTTTCATCTGGAAATTTCTTTCCACAGCTTGCAATGTGTGTCAGCTCTCCGGTGTAGCTGTGCGTGTAATTAAAGGGCTTGCGTAACCATTTGTTTCCGTCATCTGTGCTCATTTAGGAGGAGCTGCATCACTTTGAGACGAAGGTGGAGAAACACAGTCATTACCAGGAGCAGCTGGAGCTGTCGCACCAGAAGCTGCGACATGTGGAGACTTTAGGAGACAAAGAGCACATCAAGAAGAACCAGGAGAAGTACAACACTCTCTCTGAGAAGACCAGAGAGATGGGTTATAAGGTGAGAGCGGATCGCCGCTTCTAGTTTGGATTAAAGTAGCACTATGCAACTTTTTAACCTTAAAAATATGGTTTTAACTCTGATGGGGACGGGGATATTTATTACATAAATTTCTAAAACCATTGTTGCCTGCCATTGACGCATTGTGTTAGGTAGCATTTCGCTTTACACATACTGCCTGGTTGGAACTCTGGGTTTTGTTTTGACATGCATGTAAACCACTGTGTTGCGTTTTTTAAGAAAAGCTTTTTTAAAATTTAGATTTTACCGGCTAGAGAGCTCAGAGAAGAGACATGATGCAAGATGGATGTCAAATTTGCCGGGTTAAGAAATAACGGGAGAGACTGAGGTATGGTAGGTGACAAAAATGGGACTGAATATCAGTGGAATCGGAATTTTAAAATTTTCACTCATAGTTTTTTTCCGGCATTTTACACCTTGTGGACCCTGCTATATTTTTCTTTCCTGACTGTAAAGAGGCACAGCTGATTTGAGGTGATCCTACAGCCTGGACCACAGAGTTATGAAGTGTGATTTCCTGGCATTGAGATATTGCTGGGTAACAAAGGTTCCTGAAATCTCATTGTACCATCAACACAAGTCCGAAACTAATTTTTTTTAATCATGAAGTTGCATCGTGCTACTTTAACATTGTGGTCATCATTAAATAAGCAACCTTATTTTAAGATATCTGCCAAAAGATGAGCCAAGCATGTATCTTTCAGTGAATTGTACTGCAACACAATCTCATGACAGGAAGCTCATGTGTAACATTTAAACAGCTGGTGATTTTTCACATAACCTGCATGTGTTTTAGTTTCTAACCGATATATGATCTTTTAGAAAGGGGCTTACAATGCTGGATACATGAATTACTGGGATGCTGTATTTGACAGACAAGTTTCAGATGTTCCAAAGACTTTTTAAATTGATCAGGCAAATATTTACACAAGTATAAAACCAAGTGTGTGCAGGAGTTTTAGTCACAATATGCTTTATGCAGCTACAGGCATCGGCCCCTGCTGGACAGTAGAGAGAATATTGACTGGAGACCCCATGTCCTACTTCATGTTCAGTCTGTGCCAGACACACCCAACCCCCCCTCCTTTTAGTTGGTAAACTTGTGTGCCAAAGACAGAAGTTTGCTTTACCAAGTCAGTCTGTAGCTCTGCTGCAGTTTCAGAGTTAAATGATCACCAGATTAAAATTTGACTTTCCTTGTTTGGTTTCAGATGAAGAAACACATGCAGGACCTGTCCAATAAGATTTCTCGTCAGGGTCTTCATCACAATGAGCTCTGAGAAGCTTCGTTCCTGATCCCGTCACTGAAGCAACATGAACACATCCTGTATGCAGCGTCCGTGATTAGCTGCTGTTTAAGTGTATTTCATAGTTTTCTACTTTTTTCTAGAGTATAAATCACAAAATGAACTAAAAATGACTGTTCATGCAAAGTACACATGTCACTTCTTAAATTATTGATCAGGTTTAACTTTGTGTTACATGATTGCAGTTTTTGTTGTACAAACGATAAATGTCCGGTTGTATCACACAAACTTAACCTGGCTTGAAGTCTTTAGTTTAGCAAAGTATTAATGAGAGCGGTGATGACAAAATGATGCAATTTGTCATTATTTGTGCAGAATCATCTGGGCTGTCATACCCACGTCATGGCTTTGACTGCTGAAGAGTTATGTTGCTCCATTTGTCTGATTTATCTAAAGTGTAGATTAGGAAAGAAAACACTAAAAACCAAACCTGAAAATGAAATTCTTTAATTTCCAGGAAAATAAAAACATACATAAATGTCTTAAAAATATAGTTTAAACATAATAGTATCCTGGTCTAAAGAAAACAGTTAATATTTACATCCCAGTGGAAGAAAGCAGTCTGACATTTACTGGATTTTCTCTCTAAAATGTTACATTTCTGACTTTCCTCCTCAGAGAAACTTGGTGGGAAAACGGAATCTATAAAAACAAGTTGCTAATAAATATTAAACTCTGATTTTAAGAAGAGGCTGAGGAATCCAAACCTTTCCATCCATCACACGGATCAGCAGCAGCATTGATTGCCGTGATGAATAATGTTGCCGGCCGGCTGATAACTCAGCCGTGTCCTGCTCGGGCCACGCGGGCCGGATTAAAGTAATTTTCACCTGGGATCTAACTCTGCTTATTGCTTCTCTGCTCCGATGTGGAATGATAGCTTGGCGAGTTGTGGCTCCATTGGAAGATGTCGTAGCAATGAGGAGCTGCTGATGCCATTCCAGCTTTACTAATTAGTGTGCTGTAAAGTGAAGCTTAGCTAAGTTTCCTGTTTATATGATTTACTTTGCCTTTCTTCCATGAACCAGCGCTCTGCTCATCTTGCCAGAATCATGAAGCCTCGGCTGATACTGAAATCACGTGGCCAATAAGTGAGGCTCATTTAACAAAACGAGCAGCAAAAACTGCACAACACACACATTTGCTTTTGTTAGTGGAATGGATCACATGTGGGAGTTTAAACACTTATCCAGCTGTGCGTGTGATGAAGGACAACCGACCTCATCCCAGTGTTTTAGCTTATGTGGAGGGATGGAAAGAACCTGAAGTGGGAACTTCTGCAGAGTCAGTTTGGTGGCTGTCTGCTCTCCAGCCAAGCCAGCCGCTCCTCCCGTCCCTGGACATGCTCCGCCCCCACTCTCTGAGCCGTTTCCATGGCAGTGAGGTTCAGGTGGGCGTACCTGATGGGGCCCTCTTCTGGTTCCGGGGAAAGAAAAAATTATTTTTTGATTAAATCATCTCAACATCAGCACATCCAGCTGAAAGTGTTATTCATATTTAATTAGGTCTTGCTATAGTTTCATTTGAACTGTTTGTTTTTTAATCTTCATATTCCAGCCTTGGAGTTATTTTATGTTAAACTTTTATAAATTGCATTTTCACTGTTTAATTGCTTTATTTTAATTGTGCAAATAAATGAATATGATACCTAAAATCTGGCACTTTTGTGACAGATACATTTTTCTTATTCAAATGTCAAAATAAATTGATTCAGACATTTTTCTGCATTTTTTCTTGACACATTGACAAAAACGTGTGCAGGTTTGAGTTGGTACATTTAGAAGCATCAGCTCGGTTTCCTCCGATCACCCTGCAGAGGAAAGTCATCGCAGCCACTTGTATTCGCAATCTCTTTCTGTCATTATCTAAAGACTGTACCGGGTGAAAGTAGGTACGTAGATCGACCTGTAGGAGCTTCGCCTTGTGGTTCAGCTCCTTCACTTCAGCAGATCGATGCAGAGTCTGCATCACTGTGATCCGCCCATCCATCTCCCGCTCCATCCTTCCTTCACTCCTGAACAAAACCACGAGATACTCCAACTCCTCCACTTGGAGCAGGGACACATTTTTAACCTGAAGGAGACAATCCAGCTTTTTCTGGCTGAGGACCACAGTCTTATTCTCGTCCCGACAGCTTCACACTCAGCTGGGATTTATGAGCGAGCGATCACTGCTCGACGAAGCCTACAGGACCACATCATCTGCAAAAAGCAGAGACCCGACCCTATGCCACCATCCGGATCTCCCCAGCACATCGGCTCCACATAGAAATCTGTCCATAAGCGTAAAGAGTTTAACCCTGACTGGAAACCCGACTATGTGGACCAAAGTTAGGGAACGGTCGCACATGAAAGTCCAGTGCTGCGTACTCCTGGTGCAGGAGGACACAAGGTCGAACCCCTTCTCCAAGTCCAAATATTCAGTGTGGAAAAATTATATGTTGTTTTTTTTTTATCATTTGTGCATCGGAGGGTAGATCACAGCACCAGATGAAACTTTTCCTGCTTCCCGATAGCTTCATCTTCTTCAGGTGGCCATTGACAAACAAACACAGGCACGTGGACGACAGAAAACACCGCTGGAAAAGAGCCTGGGTGTCGGGGGTCTTACCGGGTCTGTGGACATGCAGGTTGTCTCCTCTCTCAGCGCCATACGGACCGGATGTAGAAGCCGATCCGGGCTCCTGCAGGTCCAGCTCCGTGTAGAGGAGCTCCGCGCCTCCAGCCGGTCGGGGATTAACGGGGATGTTTACATAATTAACAGTGCGGTCCCTGTGAGGTCCAGCACCGTAGGAGGCGTACGGATGAGCTTCAAGGGGAGACAGATAACACACAGATGAAATCTGACATTTTCTTTCCCGCGTATCAAACAAAAACACATTTCAACGGATTTTCTCACCACATGCTGATGTTGGCCTGTGAATATTAACTGTGATGGGAGGGGGAGGGGCTGCAGGTGGAGACGAAGGTAAGATCCACCTTAATCCTTTCAGCATGCTGCCGATATCCACGGTATCGCTGCGATTCTCTGTGATACAGAAAGAACCGGTAACGAGTTCAAATAATTCAGAATATTTCTATAATTACGATGTAAAATAAAAGCATAAATACAGGCGAGCGTCAAACCGGAGCAACTGTGATTCAACACAAACGCACCGTGAGCTGCTGCAGTAAAGGAAGAAGACGGGCATGATAATGCACAGCTGCCAGCCTAGAAAGACAGAAAACCAGTCTGAATTTATCTCAAAACGATGTTAAAATGTTTTAGCTGGAAAGAAAATAAAGTGAATGCAACTCCTGCTGCAGTCAGTTTGCAAAACATATCGGTCTGTAAAGCAGTCAGAAGATACGCAGCAAGTGAGAAGTTACAATATTTTCTACAAATTAACAGGACCATAAATAGTTTTAAAAAGTCCCAGTGTTTAGGTGCTACAGTTAATAACTTTACAGATGTGCAAGTGGAAGGTAGCAATGCTGAGGTTAAAAGCATAAAAATACTTTACAAAACTGTTTATGAACATATCAGTAGCAATAAAGAAATAAATGAATGTTTGTGCATTTCTTAACGAAGTGGTCACAGCTCAGATATCTGGTGGTTGCATGAAGGGGGTCTTTGTGGAAAAAGGCTTCAAGGCAGAAGAATTAAAATACCAGTGTCCACAAGTTTAACATGTAATAATATGTTAAACTTGTGGACACTGGTAGTTTAATTCTTTTTAAAGAGTAAAGCAAAATATCAAGTTTGCGTTCTTTAGTCTATTTAATGTAGCTTCTTTTTTGTAGTGAATTTTTACTCTGACTATAAAGCATGTTTTTAATCTCAGTATTTAAATCCTTAAAGGTTTGCTGGACACTTCAAAACTTGGGACCAAAGTTTGCCGTCTAAACAGGACTATAAATATAAATATGATACACCTGATCAGCACATGAAATGAGCGTTTCTGATCTTACTGGAGTCGGGCATCTACTCCTCGCCGACCACCACTGCTCCGGTATGATTCGGCCGTACAAACTACGGTGACACTGGGAGTGGAGACAAGACAGGTCCTAATAAAGGCAGGGCTCACTTTTTCACTACAACATGCAAAGCTGTTAATGGCTAAAAAACAAAACTGATGCACATTAAAATAGTGGAAGACTAGATAGAAAGATTAAAAAAAGAATAAGGATGTAGGAGAGGAGAAGAGCAGGAGGTGAAGAAAATATCTGAGTCTCCACTGGAGCGTTTTCTCCTCCCTGAGCTTTGTGAAATGATCCGTTCTACGCTTTATTTCCACAAAGCAAAGCAGCACTTGTGGAGTCAGGATGTGTAGCTGTCTACGCTGAACACAAACGGGACGAATTCCAACAACAACCTCATTGTGTCTGACGCCTCACTCTCCACTCCGAGGATTTCTGCTGGTTTCATCAGGACTCATTTATTCTGCAGCACCTTTTGCCCTCTTTCTATCATTCCACATAAACACACACACTCCCACACAGGCTGTCAGAAGCCCGAAGACACGCTGTTTCCTCTCCGCTCTGATGATAATTTCCCCGCTACGAAAGCAACGCGCTTTTCCCAACCCAGCAGAAAATTAATTAGCCGCAGTAAGGACACATCTTCCGAGAGCTTTTCTAGTTTCAAACAGAGAGAAAACAAAACGACCTCAGAGCAGGTTAATGGATGTTTATTTCTGCGCTTTGTCACCATACATGTATCATCCCCCCACTGGCTTTGTTTCAGTCACCTGTCGGCAGAGTGAGTGTCCCCCCATGTTTCCCCAACCCAGTGGTCATCAAAGACGTCCAAAGTCATTTACCCGTCCCTGGATGGCGTGAATGAGAGGCATATTGTGAATGCTGGAAAGCTTAGTTTAGAATCTTGGCATGCATGGCGAGGTCACTGGGTCGCACCGTGAAGCGTCTCCGTAGGCACTGCTTCTACACGCACAATAAAAATGTGTTTCTTGAAAAATCCTGCAGGGCATTGATGAGGCTTGATATCGCTTCAGACCCTCGGTTTGAGAAGTATCATAAGAAGCATCGTGATACGGAATAATTTCTGCAGCTTTAGCAGCAATGTCAACTACGAACAGGCAGACCTTCACCGTGTTCATGCAGGTTGTTCATGCGGCGTTCCCGCGCTTCATGCTGGATAGAAACAAAGCAGCTGCCGGGCCACAAATCAGAGCACCGAGACATTGATCCAGTTTGTTGTTCCTTGTTTTCTTCAGTTTGCATGACATGATTACAGATTAAATAAAACGGTGCATTTTACATTTCAAGTATAAACATTTGTCTGACGTTTGGCTTGTTGTCTCACTTTCTGTCATTTTTAAAACATCTTGAAAAGTTTCAGTGTGTCAGTTCTGGGAGAGAATATCCACTTTCTCCTTTAGCTTCTAATACATTAAGTTTATAAAAACCTCTGTATTAAAATTAGGTTTATGTAAATGTAACAGTCACAACAAATACATGAATACTTTAAATAAAAATGGTGATGCACAGAAATATTTGTATTTATAAGGCACTTTTTATCCTGGTTGAGCCCCAACTAGGGAGACATTTGAGCGGCACTAATATTACCTCCATCTCTGTCACAGGGTGCATGTGCAGAGCCTGACCTGACCGTACCGAACTGGTTTCTCATTTGCTGCATCTCTGACATAATATTCATTAATCTAAGAACAGGGGGAAAGAAAAGCACCAGCTCGGGTGTAGAGTAAAGCGAGTACTCTATGGAGATTAGCATCGGTGGTAGAAACCCAAAAAGGATTAGCATTACGATTTGTAAACATTTTATTTCATCAACAGAAATATTAACAGACAAAACTCACAAAGAGAATCAGAAATCAGAAAATAAAAGAGTGTTTACCTGTGTTTCCTCGGTCTCCAGGCTCCTGGGAACCGGCAGTGGTGTCTGCGTTGCCCTCCCCTCGCTGCCCCAGGAGTGCGAGCGCTGCATGGTGGCCTGACGCTGGGCTCGCAGCTCTTTGGGGCTTTTTCTAAACATCTGCCTCTGAGCATCGTCTCCACCGCTCCCCCTATTCCCGTTCGGTTGGGCCGGGGCTCCCTGTGTGAGCGGCTCCCGCTGCGACAGGGCCCGCAGCAGGCTCCTGGGCGTATCATACCACAGTCTGAGCAGGCTGGGGATCTGGTACTCCTCACTGTGCCTACGGGATGTTTGAGACGCACATCTGGACGGGCAGGAGGAGCGCATGTTTGCAGAGCTGTGATCCGGTTTGGGCTGCAGAGGCGATGGAGGCGGGGTGGGGGGAGGAGGTGGGGGAGGGGGGGGAAGAAGGCTGAGCACCGAGCCAAACTCCTCTCCACCTCCCTGGCACGCCATGTCCAGGCTGCCTGTGCAGGAGGAATAACTTCCAGAGTAAGATGACTGACTTCCCGTCGCTATGCCGATGCCACTGTCCAATGAGCTCTGCCGCCCGCTGTCATGGAGACCGCGAGGGTGGAGCTGTACGGTCATGACGGCGGCGTGAAGCCGGTCGTCGGAGCGGGTCAGGGCCTTCAGAGTGGAGGAGCTGGACGCCGTCTCGCTGGAGAGATGCTGCCGAGCTGCTGGCTCTGCCCAGAACGGAAGTCTGCTTCCATAGCTTGCATCTGATTGGCTGGAGGAGGAACTGGAGATGCTGTGGTCGTCCCCGGCAACAGATGTGCTGCAGCTGTAAGCGGAAGCTGAGGAGGGGAAGAAACTGTTACCGCACACAGGGGAGCTACAAAAAACATTTACTTATAGCACATCAGTCCTTTAGCGTGAAATCTGCAGTTTCTGCATCAGGGAGGCAGATAAATTATTCTTTCCTCCCAAACACTCCCGCAGCCTGGCAGGCAGCGAGCAAGTGAATCACTGGACCTTTGACTGCAGCAAACCTCTCCTTCCTGACTAATACACACACAAGGACCAAAACTTTCCTGGAAGGTCATCATAAATACGGAGAAGTGATTAAACTTTACCGATGACAGAAGGCCTGCTGGTCCAATGACAAACCGTTTCATAATTCATGGCAACACCTGAACGCCCCCACATGACACACTCCACCGCAGAGCACTCACGGGGAACGTGTTGGCTGATTGAAGCTAAGGGGAGGTTTGGTACCTGTGCTGCTGGCCAGGCTGCACTGGGACAGCATGCTGAGTCTCTTCTCCAGCTCCGAGGTTTCCTGGCTGATCCGCTCCTCCGCCGAGGCCGGGTCAGCGTTCGGATCTGCTGTGTGACCGCAGGAAGACATTAGAGGTTTACAACAACTAGAGCTGGACGATCATGGAAAAATTAATAATCACAATTATTTTGATTGATATTGAAATAA